>JAGDQP010025934.1:0-26414 GCA_022664845.1 Lepisma saccharinum
AGATTATGATAAATCTTATTATACATTTCCTTTCAGTTTGCATATTGGTGTTAAGTATTTAGACCTCCACCCAATGCTTATTTAGAGGAGATAATACAGTTGGAAAGGTTTTCTCCATTCTTGAAGGTAAAGGAAAATTTTACACATAGAACATCAAATTCTGGCAGAGTTAGGTGAACATCCTGATAAGCGGTATCTGTTCTTTTTACCTGCGAAGGAAATTCTGGAAGTTGAAGGACATTTTTTCTTCTCAGTTTGTCAGATGGATTTGGAACAGTAGCTTGTGGATGCTTAGATCGTATAGGAAGAGGACTGTATCGAGATCACTAAATTATTCCTGTCCCTCATCGTCAATAAGCAATCCTCTCATCTTCTCACTGGAATCTCTATCGTTGGCGTTTGCAATCTTGTTAGCTTTCGCCTAAATTAAATTCGGGAAGCTGCGATGGAGAAGCCAGCAAATGCATCATCGTTCGAACTCTTTGAGCGTTTATTCTACACACCAATCAGATTGACATTTACCGTACTTTAGGAATACGATTTGACAACTGAAGGAGCTGAATGTCTCCTACTTTTTTGTCTTTCTTTGACACATATCCATTGGATGCGAAGCCTTTTTGAATTAGACGAGAGTAGCAAGTTTCTTAACATTTTATGAAAGCAGATGCCATGCCATCATTCCTTACAACTTCATCAACTGATCCTCTGCTCTTTACAAGTGTCTGTGATTTCAGAGAACAATTTTAGGGTATTCCTCCTTTCTTTTCGAAATATTTCGTCTTTCTCATTCCTTGACATCAGAATTTGAACATACAACGCTATCACTTTCATTTCGATCTTCATAGTCTTCCTCTTTATCTTCATTCGCATTTGGCCCTTCTAGGTTTGGGTCGACGTAGGGTGGATCGTCATAGGTAAGATCAAATTTCGATACAATCACCATCAAACTCATCAACCCGTCAATTGACGAATTTCGCAAAAAAATGCAACAAAATTAAAATAGATTGTAAACACCCCATACAAATATAATTGCAGTTCATCAAATAAAACAATAACCATTAAAATGCACAGGTTGTCAACAACATGTCTTTAACTTAGCCCCTAAATAAAGGAATATCTAATGGGTGGACCTAATGTAGTGTAGTTTTATTCAATGCGGAAGCGGATCATGTAGTTTTCCTTCACCATCTCAGGACGCCTGTGTGCGTGTTGCAATTTTTGCCCATGGAACCTCAAGAAAAACTCTGAGTTTTTGACATTTTGTCTCGTTTCGATGTCCGCGAGTAAGGACGAAAAAGAATCCGTTGGATCGGTCGGGAACGCTTTGTGAGTTGTTTCATCCATTCCATAAAGAGCATTATTTCGTCTCCACTCTGTTCTGATAAAAGCATTTGAAGTAATTATGGGGCTGTGGTGACTCAGTGGTAGAGTATCCGCCTCTTCTTCGTGGTGTCCTTGAATCAATCCCCGCTCCGGGCATGTGGGCTCTATGCTGGACGAACATAGTGTGCGTGGTTTTTTTCAGGACTCACCGATTTCACCCAACTCTCTTCATCCCACAAATTTTACCATTATCATCCATTCGTGCTGATCCAAAGATGTCTACATGCCTTCATTAAATTCATTTAAATTGGGTTAGTAAGACAATTTGTAGACTCCCTGCAGACGTTTCTTACAAATTTACAGGTCATTTTATTATATGTTAGTGATATACATGTCATGTGGATGAAAACGAATTTTGCTCTTATATCAAAAACTGACGAAATAGGAAACCGAAAAGGTCATAATGAAAATTAATATAATAGTGGTCTGTGATGGAAGTTCATAATCAAAGGAAAGTAAAAGATAACCCACCAAAATATGATAGTCTATGGGGAGAAAAATAAGTAAAAGAAATAAATTTATTGCAATTAAAAAATCTCTAAATGTAAGTTCTAGAATTAGAAACGCAACGTTACTTCCAATTCCTTAACTAAGCCTAGAGACCCAATGTCTCCTACAGGAGACACCAAAGTTTGCAACACTATTCTCCCTACTTGCCATTACGTTTTCAGAATTTCGAATATTTGTTTAAAATCTCCAAATATTTAACTTCAAATTCATGAACAAATGTCATAATGGTAGAAAAAAAATAATTTCAAAATAATATCCTAACCATGTCTGGACGACAAAATCTGTTGTCTTCTCGAAAAGTCAAATTCTCACTACGCTCCTTCAGACCATAGTAACTCAAACACCGCCAAAACATTTTTTTCTAATTAACTCCAACCTTGTTCTAAAAATAGGAACAGCTAACAACAGAAAGTATCATTGCGCATTCACACAAAAATTATTTGTTATTGTTGTGTTTCATGTCGCCTCAAGGAGACGCTGGGACTGAAGGTGTTAAAAAAAATGTTTTTCCTGGGACCGAAGAGGTTAAAAGATTACAATTCACCTTGACAACATTTCTTTCAACCATTTTGTTAATCATCTTTTGCTCATAACCTTGTTGTTAATTTATATTGCATTTTTCTCCTCTCTTTCAATATTTTGTCCTGTAACTTTAAATTAAACGGATAAATAATTCTGCATTCCTCTATTCAATCCTGTGAAAATGAACTAAATATTATCAAACCTACAGAAGAAACTACATCAACGTGTAAAATGAACCACACAGTCTTAGTACTTTGGCAAAAGTTAAAGACCAAACAACAGAAATTAAATAATTTGATATAACAAAGTTTACTAGCGCCAGCTCAGCCTGAGCCAAAGTTGCCTAAAGGCCTTAAACAAATTCGAATTTGGCTTTAAACTATTGGGAAGCTCTTACCCTTAATTGCAAATAAGGCTTCAACCCTTGTAATCGTAGTTCCTATTATTTCGTATTTATATTCTTCACTGTGATTGTACCAAGTGGTCCTAGCTGGACTGTTACGGTGTTGGTTTAACACTTATAAGAGCCTGTGTTTGACCCCAGCGGTCGACCCTGCTGATTGAGGTTTCCTCGTGTTTTTCTTATTTAACCCAGAAAAATGAATAGATAGTATGTTCAGCTTCGGCCCTGACCAAATCCCTCGCGCATCCTTTCCATTAGTGGCTCAGGCCGTAAGGGTGATGAGGGGATGAATTGGTGGAATGAAGAAAGTGATAGAAAATGGGAGATCTCCGAGAAAACGCACGCACACGGTGCTTCTCCACCAGAAAGTCCACATGGCATGGGCAAGGATCGATCCGACAACTCCCAGCACCTGAGGTGAGCGCTCTACTAACTGAGCCACCGTGGCCCCATATATTAATAACATAAGGTAAGAAATTGTTTGGTTCATGTGGAAGATCTATAAAACAATCAATTATTTTGTTATAAATATTTAATCTCTCGTCTTTTTTAATAGGCAAAATCTGAAGAGTTCGTTCTCTGTGAAGCCAATTGAGATCTGGTTTATTACCTGCATGGTTTTTGTAGTTGGAGCTCTTGTGGAATACTCTCTTATATTACTCACCATGCGATGTAAGAAGACTGAGGAACAAAAAATAAATGCAGGACAGATCATAACTATTAGGTCTCAAATCCATCCAATGGGAAAGGTATATAGTTTATCTAGTAACTAGCTAATTCTATTACAAAAACTGTATTTTTCAAATACTTAAGCCTCTATTAATATCTCTAAATATGTTACAAACAAACATAACACAAGTAAAAGTGTGATTACTTAAGTAAAGTTTAATTGTAAAGAAACGGATTATGAACAAAGAGTATGTATTAATAAGTTGTCCTGCCTAGGAAAGAAGTTAGTATAATACTTCTAATCTAATCTAAAACGCTCCTTGGAGCGAATAAGCCTCAATTTGTTTAGACTATTGGCCTGTTAAAACGTATATATGTGAATTGTTAAAAATGAATTAATATAATCGTGAAAAAGTTATAAATATGAATATAGTAAAAAGTAATACAGAATAGAATATAGTAATAAAGTATTGTACGTGATTTATGGGCTCGCCACCTCTATATAGAGGTGTGAGAAAATGGGGAAACGACGTACACGGGATGCATGGGGAGGCAAAAAGAGAAAATTGCAACAGAAAATTATATACGTGTAAAGAAATATGTAGTGTATGTGTGTGTTATATGGATGTAAGTCTATTATGCCAAAATGTCTAATGTGTACTTAAAAATGGCTGTCACAATTTACCTCTTCTCTGCACGTAGTCACCACACCACACAGCACTCAGTTGCACGTCTAAGGGTTTTTGGGATGGCCAAGCGGATCCGAATATCGGCTGTCGGCATCATACCCGGTGATCATTAAATGAATATCGCTGCTCAGAGAACTGTGGAGACGTAACCACTGGACAGAATGCAACCAAACGTGGTAGAATCACATTTGGGAAGATGCAGAAGCGATTGGTGTAGAAAAAATATTTCCAATTTGCGCTACCAGAGTAAATTGTGGCGCTATACAACGATACTGAAGTGCAGTATGGAAGAAAAACGACACTAGGGACGCTAAACGATAAGAAAAGGTGTCATGATCTCCCATGTGGGTCTCGTCGCATTGATTACTACCCGTCGCCAGTGGCGAATTTACGGGGGAAGTCGTTTGGGCTAATGCCCGAAAGCCCCCCCCCCCTGTGACGCCCTCTGAAAGCCCAGAAGATACGGGATGTCTGAAACAAACGCCGTAATGTTAATGTCCTGTACACATAAGCAGCGATCGCCCCTCCTACCAAAGTCCAGCAGGAGTTCGAAACAAAACAAAGGCCCTTGTGGCCACTGCCCGTAGTTTAGTGGCGGGTTAAGAAGATACACGGAAGCAAAAGAAGTTGCAGGGAAGCACTTTACTGAGCAAATAACAGTACAGCACATGTACCGGTACACAGCTGTGGGGACAGCTTGTAGTTTCTACGCATTAGGCACGACTAATATGTCCGTCCTTTGTTAAGAGATCCAGGCATTTACGGGGGCTTCAGTCCAAACGTCCTCGCCCCGTAAATTCGCCATTGAATACGGGTAGTAATCAATGGAACGAGATCCACATGGGAGATCATGACACCTTTCTTATCGTTTAGCGTCCCTGGTGTCGTTTTTTTCATGCTGCACTTCAGTGGCGTTGTACAGCCCCACAATTTACTCTGGTAGCGCACATTGGAAATATTTTTGTACACCAATCGCTTCTGCATCTTCCCAAATGTGATCCTACCACATTTGGTTGCATTCTGTCCATTGGTGACGTCTCCAGAGTTCTCTGAGCAGCGATACCTATTTAATGTTCACCTGGTAGATGTAATATATTACCACTAGATTGGGCATAGGCAGCACTGTAGCACTCCCAAATTGTACGTGTTGCGCTTTTCGCCATATTTGAGGAAAGAAATCGTCTGCTAGCAATCCCTTTCCCAAAGTTTCTGCACAGTACCACAGACTTAAAGAAAGAAAGGAAGGAAAGAAAGGAAAGGTAAGAAAGGAAACCTTGTTTAAAATTTCTTTGAAAGAAAAGCATACAAGGTTCTGTGGTGGAGATGGCGGAGGCATCAGGCAATCGTCCAAGAAGTTCTGAGTTTGGTTACCTTTTAGGATATGGATGGTTAAGCAAATTGTTACTTAGAGAAAAGCATTACACACATATACCTAGGTAAAATTTGGGAGAAGCCAAAATAATTCCTATTAAATGGTTACCCAAGTTTATCAAAGCTATCACCGGTGATTAAAAATGGGTACTATTACCCCAAATTCCAAATCTGACACCATTATACGCATCGATAGAGTCCGTTCTTCAGGTACTTTGAATAAGTGTTAATCATGTTGACTTAACAGAAGGGGGAAGGAGAAAATATTCCTTGATTTTCTCATCCCCATGTTAATCACACATAACCCTCAATTAAGTACCCACATAGTATTTGCCAATTGTTAGTAAATAATTTAGGAATAGTGGGACGGTTCTGGAGTTCACACACTTCCCTGTTGAGGGCGCCGCGTGTCGAGGTGTTTTGAGCATAGAAGGAGTTGGAAGCAGATGTTTGAAATGCGGAGCACGGGAATAAAATTGCAACTGACTTTTGTTTACAAGAACTTTTAGAGCTGATAATTGATTTAATATTTTGATGTTGGGCTTTGGGCAGTATGCATGCGAACAGTTACTATTATTAATAATATTTAGAGTGATAACAAAAACTTGACTCGCACAACCTTGTACTGTTTATGATATTTATTTAGGAACAAACGACATACAAAGCAACGCAGTATCTCTAGGAACTTCCAGTAACAGACGTCTTTTTAATAGTATGTAACAATTAATAAAGCTTTCATATACAACGAACAAATCCCTTTAATGGAACCCGTAGAACGTATTATTGAACAATATAAAAGCTTCTTTAATTGGTTTGTCTCGCAGAACAAATATGACCCAATTGACACGAACAATACAAATTTACCAACCAGTTATACTATCGAAGGACTTGTATCTATGTTCTTGCCCTTACACGCACAATTCGATAGGTTACATAGGAAATGAGACACAATAAGCAACAATATACACATAAAAACACACTATAAATTATGTAAATTATTGCATGCTGCAGTATTTTAGATTTTACATAACCTTATATTATTTCCTTAGGTCGAATTCGATGTATTCACACCGGATTATATATGTTACCTGACTCTCACCGCGATCAAGGTATGCATCAACAGGCAACCAATTACGAAAATGTAGTAACACATGCCAACTACTCAATTCTCGGACGCTAATACCACATTCGTGGTGAACAGTCGAAATAGGTACAAATTACGGAGAAAAAACTATCAAATTGGCTGGGTAGAATTAGTCTTCATCACTACCAAGACCACAATATCATGATATACTAATGAGAAGAACGTACAGACGTTGGACACTACGGATTATTACAATACACGTAAAAATAAGCGTAACACCAAAAATATACAACCTAATTTTAGTTGTTTTACGCCTGAAACGACCTCAACTGATGACTCTACGTTCATAGAGTACGAAGCCACATTGATTTCCCGTTTTCCCGCCGTTTCTGAGAAAATACAGCGATTTTCCTAAAATTCTGGGATTCAATGTGTTGTGTGCATTCGTTGGGCACACGAATTATGCTAAAAATGTGCACATCCGAATTTTTCGTTACAACCTGCGGTAATATACTTATTATCACCATCAATCGCTAGCATATGAATATTTCGGTTCTACGATCATTTCTAGGGGGGGTACCCTCCATCCGGACACACTCATAATTACAAAAACAGCCATATACCTACAGAAATTGACTTCTATCTGTGTATACACGTCGCTTAACACTCTGAGACTACAACAATAATATTGATATCGTGCATACATACCATGCTCATGAGCTATATACTTCAAGATTAGGATCCTTTCTGAATTGTCACGTGACACATACCGCTTTTACACAACCTTACGCCGACTTTATCATGACATATAGGTATCACAATTATGCCCAATTGTTCCCTATCTAGCTTGACTTAAACGTATACGACAACATGGCAAACACTAGAAAATGCTGTCTCTGACGTTACCATGCACATGAGAATACCGGACGGCCGCAATAGTTTATATTTATTTTCTTTGCCAGCTCGGTCACACGAATAATCGGCAATAAAATTTCAAAACATATGCGCCTACGATGACATCCAACATAAAACTATGGGCAGACGTAACACACGCACAGTGGATTATTTGTTTCTTTCTTCACGTCCATTTTACTATTAGCACGGGTCACGGACTGACCAATGCACCCGCCACATGCACTGTCTTTATATTATTTTATACTGACTTCTAAAGCTCATATAACGATATAGATTAATTATAGTAACGCAGTTCAGGCACTGAGGCGATTTGACTTCATACTATAATGTCAATACGCTCATCGACATTGCAGGAATATGCTTCATAAGGCAACCATAGACTTTCAACAGAAAACATTATGCCAACTGCAACACTAGCCACAACTGATAAATAGAACAACATGGAACACACTTACAGAGTGTGTATCTGCTTCCCAGGATATGTATGTGGGCACATCAACTAGCGCAGATTTTGGTCCATTTCCGTCGTAAATATTATATTTTTGGATGCACAACAATGAGGCCACACACACTCCACTCCATTGTCTTCTTTGCAACTACTCTCGCGCCACTACAACAACAAACGGCACGCGAGCAAAGTTCATGCGTTCGGTGAAAAAAAACTACAGTCAAGGTATGCAAGTTCCGGTGACTGTCAGAGATCGTTCAGCGAAACTTGTCACAACTATAAGGAATCACCATTCCAATTCTAACCCAAAGTAGTAGAGGAACTGTGACCGGGCAGCTGGCCGTCACAATAGAATGGCTCTCAACTCAATTTGGCCAATATGTCTAATGTATACTTGGTTCGTCACCCCCAGTTAATTCATCATAGGATTGAAATTTTATAATTCGGAGAAGTTGACATTGCAAGACAACACTTGTTTGATATAATTAGATCTATTTTCTAGAAAATAAATTCTCAAGGTCAGTTCGTAATAACTACGAAAAATATTGTGCTCATAAAAAGTAAAATTGTATAAGGGAAAATGCCATATAAGTACGACCAACATGGGATTTTTTTTCAATTTAATCAATATGTCGAAGCAGTCTGCAAATCTTTTTTTTTTTTTGTGAAAAAGCTTTCGAATGTAGTGTAAATACTTCAAACTAAATATATTGAAATGTGTGAAATCAGCAATTTTAAACATTTTAAGAATTCGAAAGCGCCACGTACAGTTTGAGAAGGGATATAAGTGAATATGTCAAGCATAACCTTCCTTAAATAAAATGATTTTACTTACGGAAGTACACCTTTAAAACTAAGGATATAGAAGGGATGTGCCGAAATCCCCCGAAAATGGATTTCTACTTGGATACTGGTGATCTTAATTTTCGTTTTTCTTCAATTAGTGTTGTGCATAAGTTTAAAGATAAGCAAGTGTAACAAACATTTTAAAAATGGTAACTATTTGGGACTCAATGACGCTCTTTTGTCTGGCGGCACTTACCACATTTGAGAAATCTGAATATGGGTTTCGGATATCCTTGTCCAGAGCCAAGTTTCAGATTTCGTGATATTCTTGAATCATAATCTGGACATCTCTTGTATATATTGCGTGTCATCTTGATAAAAGCCATGGATCTCGATACGGGAGACGGATCTACTTCTAGTGTCCCAAAATTGAAGCCAGCACAAGCCATGATCACCTGGCAGGTGAAATTGATTAAAGCCAACTGAACATCACGTTCCATACAATACCTTATTTAAAATATTCCAATCTTCCACGCCTCTTCCTTAGGTAGATCCATTCTTTGTATCCACACACCAAGGCATAGGCCAAGCAATAAGACGCAATTATATCCCAATTCACCAGGCAAGATTAATCCAAAACAGGTGTCAAGTTGATCCAGCTTAATTGTATTGGGCCAGTCGATCCGTCTTACGTATCCATGGATAAAAGCGAAAGGCATTTAGGAAATGTATTATGTAGAACGCTCTGGTTCCCTAAGTTCAAACTTCATTTTAAATCTTTGATGCGAAAACAAATAAGCCTGAATTAATCAGGTCATCAAGTGAACAAAATGTGAATCAAGTGAATCAAGGTCACAGAAACTAGTAGCGAAGGATAAATGGAAAACGAGTGTTCAGCGTCGCGATTAAATAATGCATTTCTGGCAATTTTAGTAATATTTTTTTTGCACTTCGAGTTCGTAACAATAGTATTAAAAAGTGTGTAAAACAAGTAAATCTTATGAGTATTCAAGAAGATTTTGGGCTAATTTCATCGCTCGTTACCGGCTAATTTTTGTGTTTGTAAAATGTTACCAGAATATTAACGAAATATTCACTAAGTATTGATTTAAGCACCACAAATGCTAAATATGCCAATTTAGTTGCTCTGACTTGCCTTATTTCTTATAGCTGATTAACTGAATGCAGTATTTTCCAAACACTTAGTTATTTATTTTAAATATTAAAATTTTGTTTATTCGTAAATAAAAGTTATTTTACCGAGCGACCGTAGCTCAATGGTAGAACGTTAGTTTAGCATTCGGGAGGTTCTGGGATCGATCTCTGCAAATGTTGAGATGATACCTAGAAAAGTAAACCCTGGTCATCTACCTTCCAACATCCTCTCCCTCCCCTATCCCGACCTGGGCCTAAGATGCCTAAAGATCTTAACATAAATTAAACGCTTTCTCTGATTCGGTTATCCTCAACATTCACTTCAATTGTAACAATACTACCAAGAAATAATTATTTTGTTACTTTCCGCTACTTACCTGTTGTGTTGTATATCGCTAGCCCAGGCAAGTATTTTCACATAATAATCTAGGATTTCCGGTTTTATGAAATCATGAAGAACGGTAGCTCTTGGAGTGACGCTGACGAACGATTCTGTTAGCGTCACTCACATATATACAGCTAATTTCAGATCTAGCGAACTATAAGCCCGATATTGATGTTTGAACTTGCATTTGAAAGCTCTTTGCCATAGTAAGACACTGAAAAAAAATGGGTACTTGGACAGTATTCGTGGGATATAACACACATCAATGCTACATTTTGGTCATTGGTGTAATTTGGTTCATTTGAAGACTTTGGCTCAGGTGGATATCGTTATTCACTTCTTTCTGAACCTGCCCTGCAGGAAATGTCAATGTAGAAATTATGTAAAAAGGCAGTACTGTCATATATAGAAACCCAACTTCAATAGTGGTAAAAGAGGATGTTTTTGCCATAATGATATTGAGTATAAATATTCACACATGCCGTGTTGTAGCATTTATGTACACGGGTGAGTAAGTATTATGGAGATCACATTTCCGAAATTGCGACAACAAGAATCGATTCCAGACGCTCATTCCTTACCAGCTGGTAGTACTGAAGAACCACCTAAGAAGGAAAGATGCTTTTTGTGCGACTCTAAAAAAGGAATAATGCAAAAGAAGTTTGTCACAAGTGCAAAAGAAACGAATGTTCAGAACACTCGGTATGCCAGAGAGAATGCAATCAGTGTAGCAAAAAATAACCGTGGTGGTTCACATGTCAAGAAAAGAAGACTGCGACTGTATTTGTCTTCCTATAACTTTTGTTTGTTATAAAACAAGATACTGTACTATTCTTGAACGTAATTGGACTATATAAGTAAGCAAGTTTTTTTGGTACATTAGTGGGTCGATTTCCTTGTATGCTTTTGAGTAAGGAATATATATATATATGAAATTGTATGGTGAGTCCATCGGACTCACCTCAGGCTTATTCAGTTGCGAAAAAGCTTAGGCTTTCTAGGGTTAAACGCGTTATTCCGAGATAGAATACTACAAAATTCATAGAAATGATTTTTCCATCAAGCGTTGGTTCCATGAGGAGAATGAAGGAAATAGTAGACAGAAACTCAATCAGATACAAGGACGTCTCGTTAACGTCCCTTTTATGTCATTTTAGTACTAATTACTACCGCTTGTCTCAATGAAATACAAGCACTTAATTTCCACAAATATCACAAATACCACAAATTTCCACAAATATCACCCGGGACACGTTCCCGAAACTCCGTGAACTGAACCCTTCTGCCTCAAGTCAGTCGACCCCCACAGCCGGCGTCAGGTTAATGATCTAACTGGTGACAAATGTATTGGGTACAAATCTACAAAATAAATTGTTATATTCAGGTTAAACCAGCAGGTTCCATTTCATACCTTTTTATACAAGCATTTACTGCTAATTCCGTTACCTCATAATCTGCTTAAATATCTGTCCTAAACAATTACTGATATATGTGTCACTAGACCACATTAACTGTGAATGTTACCAGTTTAATCTGTATTATGCTTCATGGTAGTGTTTCAGGCAGTGGTCGATTTATTATAAATTATGAAGGGGGATTATAAAACTAGCATTTGCTTGCAAATGTCAACCTACTATCTGTTTGGGTAGAAATATAAAGATTTTATTCCTGGTTGGGATAATATTCCGAATCAAACTACCGGCGATGAAATCCTCACGCACCAGGAAAAATCTCCGGCATCCCCCCTGGCAAATCGAACACTGGGTTTAGGATCCCCGCTCAACAAGATGTCATATCTGCCATTTAAGCCTTGTATTTCGAACAAGAGGGCTATTGGTGTAGGAGCATTTTGTTTTCTGCGATTCCCTATAAATTACTGTACAGATAAATGAATGATTTTATGTAGCCTACTTTTTTTTTTTTTTGTCAGGATCTGCTTGAGCGAGTCTCTCTACCTAGTAAACTTATTTCGATATTTTCATTTTATGCATTAATATGTAATCAATGCCTGTATTAAAATTTTCGTAGGTATTAAAATGTTCTTCATATAAATAATCAATGCCTGTACCTGCAATATAAACTTTATCGTTTTATCACCGACAATATTCTTAAGCAATCTTTAAAACCTACTAGTGAAGATGCGACATATTAATATAAAGCTTCATAAATATAAATATTTATGTCACTAATATAAAGCTAATATAATTGTTTATGTCACTTTCCAAATTTTTATATACTCGGGGTTATGACGAGGATATATTTTTCTTTCTCGATTTAAGTGGAAAATTGTGGCTTTAACATTTGTTCGACAGATTACTCCCATACTTGGCTTCGATTTTTTAAATCCATTCACTCAGATCGTATGGATGATGATGGGATGAATTGGTGGTATGAAGAAAGTGGAAGGAAACAGGAGCACCTCGAGAAAACCTACACACACTGTGTTTGTTCACCACAAAACCCACATAGCATGAGCAGGGATTGATCCGCTGACCCCTAGCACCAAAGGTAGTACTTGGTTTCAACATAGACGCAATCCGATATACATGTATAATAATTACATCTGAAGGTACTAATGATGAATGTAGGGGTGGGACGAGAGTAATCACCAATGGAAATTCCAAATTCTCCAGGGAGTTTGTTATAAGCCATATCGAAAGACAAAATATTGTTCTTGAAAGTAAAGTTCCTCTTCAAGCGCAACTACTCGTACTATCTCCCGCCCCCACCACACCACCACACACACTGAATGAGAAGACTTGAGCGACTGGATAGTTATTTTTAAGTTGAAACTTTTCTAGTTCGTCCGCAACATTAGTTTGAATTTTCACATTTCATTTAAAAGCGTGATGATAGGTCAACTTACTTGGTTTTGAAATCATACATACTTTAGCTAAGATTCTAAGCATCCAATTTAATGTATATTTTCCAGTAATAAAATCTGGATTATACATGGTACAGGCGATGAAATTCCTGATGACCGTGGTAATTATCATGTAGTTTTCAGCCCTGTCGCAGCCATTCAAAGTGCTGCTATGGCGGAATTTGGATAAAACAACTGCAGTATCTCACTATGCACTGCGCAGAGAATATCATTTGGAAAGACAAGAAAGAACTTCACAGGCGCCACAGGGTAGAAAAGAAATGAGTGGGTCTCTGCAAGTGCTAAGCTCCAGGCCTCTTCTGATTGGTCAGAATGGTCTGACAGAGAAGTACACCTTCTGCTACAGATAGTGGCCCTCACTTCCGCCCTAGGTCAGTAGAAAAGAAGATAGCTAGGGCCAATCCTAAATGCTTCCTTTCCTTCCTTTTGCTGAGAAACCAAAGGAGCGTACTGATGGGGTCATCAAGCGTCAGAATTGTGAATTACTTCTGAGCGAAACTATAATAAAGCGAGTTAGTGTTGTTCTTGCTGACATTGTATATTAGTTTAATTATTTTGAAGCTTTTTTTTATTTAATGAATACAGAAATAAAATAATAGGTGAAGTACAGCTTCACCCACTTTAGCCGAATAGCCGCCGCTGGATTACAGGTTCAATAGTTAGGAAAGTTATAATGGAGGTCGTTGTTTAAATACAAACAGTAATTAATACGTGACTCAATCAATTGTGAAATTGGTAAGATAAAGATGCTTATGGTAGAATTAATGTCAAGTTAATTCGAAATTAGACATTTGTCCAAGCTGATTGTAATTAGTGACATTGATGGTTAAATCTTTAATGATTGCTTTTGGGTTAACTATAGTAGTGACGCACCAATTTTTAGAAATTTACAGGAGAAATTGAGATAATTGTGTGACGTTTGAGAGTATTAGGGAGGTAAATATTGATGTTGGTAACATTTGAAGTGAATAATGATTTAGTTTTAGTGTGTTTTGAAGATGTTTTAGGACGCACTGCATGTTGTGGCGGAGGGAACTATTTTGCGTAGAATTACAGTTGTCATGTGGAAGGCGGTAAGGCAGTGTTGAAATGGCGTGTCTTTGTGATGATTATGACATTTCTTGCGTTATTGTTATTGAATCGTATGGAAATGGCGAGGGAAAGTGCATTTTGAAGGTTATTTAGCAGAGTATTTATGTAAGGAAAGGAAAAGGCCCCGAAGCAATTGTACACGATTGAAATTGGGAGAGTTAACACGCCTGTGTGCTGAAGGTAAGTGTGAATATGTGTCAAAATATATTTTGTAAAGATACATGACCGCACCTAACTTTACTTAACCTCCACGTTCATATGTTCAGTAATTTAAGATAATTTTCGAAAAAGGAAAATAAGGAATTATTAATAATAAATGTGAACATATAAAAATACATTTTGTAATGATACATGACCGCACCTAACTTTACCTAACCTCCACGTTCATATGGTCACTAATGTAAGATAATCTACAAAAAGTGCAAGAAAACAATTGCGTAAACCGCTCGCCTTCCATGAACACGTAATATGTGTGTTTTAAGTGATTTTGGTTTGGTTTTAGTGATTTTAAAATTGGTGCGTCACTACTATAGTAATGCCTTGCTTTTCATTATACTAGTCACCGACCAAGTTGCATTTCACTATACTTTCCTCTATATTTCTCTTTTTCGTTCTGATTGTCCACTTATCTATCTCGATTTCTCCTTTTTTATCTTTATATATTATTTTTGTAAAAACAATTTTAAATGATAAAAGGGCAGTATGACACCCATTTACAAAACTAGGTTGAAGAGAACGTTGTTAGGTATCTTACACATCTGTTGAAACAATTACGTAATAACATCATGCGACAAAATTGAAAAATTAAAAAGCAAATAAGAATGTTAAGTTCTAAAACTGATCCAAGTAAATTCCTAAAATTCGTTAAACGTCTTCTGAGAGACACATTAGCGCAAGTATTACCAATTCAGTTTTAGAGGGAAGTAACTGGAAGCGGGGCTCTTTATAGAATATTTTTTTTTCGGGTTGTGTAATCGTTGAACTTATAGAAATTTTAACAATGATAATTATGCGGTTTTAAAATTATTAATAAATTTTATAGTCATTGCGTAAAATTATTCTTTATGTTATAATGAATACAACTTCTTTATAACTCATCGACGAGTTCCCAAACCTAGTGGCTAATCGCCATGGAACGTTTAAAATATAGACGTAAAAGTAGCCCTTTTGCATGCCGGGAGAGCTTTGAAGTCCTATTGAGTTCTTCGAGACCACTGTTCTTAATCTGTAGGTAATATTAAACTAAAATGTGTGTGATAGAAACGTTTCTAGATAAGGTAGAGCATGAGAATACATCCATGATAAATATAGCCCTTATATGTAACCATGTATATGTACAAACCATAATATGACACTTGTACGGTAATATATTCTACATTAATGTACACCAAATAAACACATGTCCAGTTTATATCCTCTTCCATAATAACATTATATTGACAAAAACTTTCTCGATCAGAAAGAAATATTTTTGCTAGTCAACACGAAATTAAATGCTTTTTATAACGCTATTTTAATTTGCATCCGAGCAATAATAATCCTCCAATTGAACTGTCATAAATTATTTTTGCTTATTCTTTACATTCGAAATTTCAAATTATAATAACAATTAAGATCTTTGTTAAAAATTTAAATTTCATTAGAATTAAGTGAAACAATAAAATCACTTTTTTTTATATTTTCACGAATATCCAAGTCATGAACCCACTTCTCATACCCCTCACTTGCAAAATTACGAAGTAATTTCCAGAATAAATGTTTTACCCTTATTCATGTATTCCTTGCAAGTTCATTATAGGCCTATTTGTTTTTTCGAAAATATACACATTTATTAACATTATAACAAACTTGAAATATTCAGTTGAATCATTTAAATTCGACCATATGTTTTATTGAAAAAAAATTCATTTGCAATGCTAATTGATTTATCTAACAAGTAAATAAACAAGAATTCATAAGCTCTGATGGCTAATAATGTCAGCGTTTAAATGGTTCAAGTATACTTTAAGGTATACATGGTTGTAAACAAGTTTGCTTATGTTAAAAATAACTTTGTTTTCATTAGATTTTGTGTCTTAAAGTAGGAATTCAGTTATGATTAGCAAAAAATAAATAAAAATAAAAGAGCGAGTGTGTGTGTGTGTGTGTGTGAGAGAGAGAGAGAGAGAGAGAGAGAGAGAGAGAGAGTGAAGAATAGGTATAAAAGTGCAATATTATAAGAGAGAAACAAACATGCTTGGTTTGATTCGAAAACAAAGGACAATATATTATAGAAAAGCATCAAACTTCAATCATTGACATTATTGCTAGACACATTATGAAATTCATGCAAAACAAAACAAAGATGGCTGTTATTAGTAAATCCGTAGAGATGAAAATAAAAGAATACCCGTTTTGAACTATTTACATCATAATATATAAATTTAAAAAAATGAAAGAGGTTTAGTGGCCTAGGTTGGTCCACTTAAGATGGGATGACCCAGAATAGCCTTCTTCAATTATTGATGTACGTCCAGGAGAGAACGTCCGAGAAATAAGGAAATATACATTGCAATTGACATTTGTCTCTATATCTTACTGCCATTGGTCGGACCCACCCGTCTTAATTCGCAGATTTTCGGAAATGTTGCTTTCAACGAGACTGTACACGTAGTAAGACTGACGTTTCGTTCATGAGACAGATCTCCATAAACCTGGTATCATGAAAATAACATTTCGCTGTTTCTATTTAAGGAAATTGTTTTGGATACCAACTTGTACATTGCCTGGCAGGATAATCGCATAAATAGTACATCGATATCGACATTTCGCATGATCCCAGAAAATGAAATTGACAAATTATGGGTTCCACAAGTGACATTTACTCCAATGAAAGAATTGAAAGTGGTGGATGGTACAAGCAATTTTCGGACGGTATATGCATTGCCATTATTGGTGGAGTATATTATCAGGTATGATTTGTTTTACATCACATTAGTGTTTTGTTGGAAGTGCATTTCAAATTCATAGATACTAATTAACTTAATCTTTGCGATATTTCTATAATATGAATATATTTCTGTAATACGGAGATACATTTTTATGTATGAGTATTTGCAAGGAGAAGTTCAGTTCTAATACTAGTAGGCGTATTGTGCCCAAAATTGTTACGGAGGACAGTTCTATATAAGACGATGGAGTGAAAAGTGGAATGGTAACACTGACATTAACAGAATGTATTCAATATGTAATATTTTAGTGAAAAACATGTGATTAAACGGAACTGTTCCAGTATCGTTCTTCCCTTTTACAGTTAACTGGATCCAAAGGAATAACTGTGTTATGGGTGTAAGGTATGAAAATATAGATATGTGGTTTAATTACATAATTATTCGCGATACCTTGAATTCCTAGTTGTATGAAGTGGTAAAACTAAAGAATTTCAATCTTGTACGTTGGATTATAAAAGAGATACGGAAATGCTTCTGCGAATCAGGATAATATATTGTAGCAGAGTATGCAATGCAGCAAGATGCTAATTTATAATAGTAAATGTTTTTATTTTGCTATTTTTACATTCTATCTAATTTTTATATTGTTTTAGAATATTAAGTTTGTACTTGTGTATCTTTGTAAATATTTATATGTTATGATCCGAATGTGAATACTTAACCAACTAAGGTGTACAATGTATAAAGTAATGTAAAAAAAAAAAACATTAAGGATCCAACAACACATAAACTAGCCTAACTGTGATTTGTTCGTGTACTACAGAGGACCCTGAGTAGGAAACGAGCAGACGAGAACAGTACATCTGCGACCACTTTAGGCACTTTTGCAGTGTCGGAGGGTGCAAAATATTGTGAAAAGCACTCATTGCACAAAGACTGATCATCTCAACATCCATTTATCAGTGATAAGCACCCCTTACTACATCACTGATACATGACTACACAACTCAAAAGTGGGGGTACCTAAAACTCTTGCAATTGGTTGTATATTTCCGGTACCAGATTTGCATCGAATTTATAAAATTAGAAGAGGTTCTCTGCAAAGAGATCTGCAATTACAGATTATCATTGGCCTGAGCATTAACGAAAAGAATACCGCATAAATGTAGACATCGTGTAGGTATGTGTAGGTGTTAGAGGTATTCATCTCCCTACAGTTTCTGGAGGACCTGATAACGTTTTTAGGCTATTGTTCATTCGGTTTAATTACACTGTGATGATCACTAGGAGTTTTCAAGTTTGTCTTGTTCTACTTCTTTCTGATAGTGAGAAATCTTTGTCATGTCATATTAGGGAGTGTATATGTATTATCTGTTGTTCTTCTTTCAATATTAGACCAATGTCTAACTTTCCCTGTGTTCAACCATATCTTGTGTAGTAATGTTCAAGTAGAGTAGAACAATATTCAGGCAGGGAATAAAAGGAATGGAATGAATGTCGGAAGTAACTGATGTGCAGAAATAATCATACGAAAAATTATTTGGTCAAATAACCAATGAATAGTGACAGTTTTGTATGCTTTTGTACTTTTCAGTTGTTCTCTTGAGCTTCTTTGTGAGATGAATTTCGACTTCTATCCTATGGATATCCAATTGTGTAAATGGGCAATTCGAACAAGTGAGTTTACATGTTTAAGGTTTTACAATAATTAATAATGCTCTAAGCTAATGTTATGAAGACAAATAATGAGAAATCGATTTTTCAATTCTATTTGTATTTTACTTTCTTTCAAATACAGAAAAAGGGATAATATTTTTATCAAGTCTGCCTATTGTTTACTGAAGTGAGTTGAAATCAATAAGGTAGATATTTCTACAAGTGAATTAATTATTTTGTACTTATCGTTTCCTTTGCACAGTTGAGCAAATTCACAAGGCTCGATTCGTCTTAATGGCTAACTACGTCATCATCAATAAATTTCGAGACAGAAATTATTTTTATTTGTTTCACTTCTATCAACTCAAATCCCTTTTCTTAATGCAAAACTACACCTCCTAACAACAACAACCAAACCCAACCTATTCTAACATAGATTTACGAAGTCATTGAATATTGGTACTAGGCTAACGGAGTTTGCGTAATGTTTCTAAATCAGTGCATGTTCAATTATGTAATTCACATAACAATTACTCTCATTCAGAGCATATATCTTTAACTACATTTGTTTCCATTTCATGATATTACTTTAAAAGAACCAAACTAATATAGTAGTTCTGGTTCTAGCTCGACATTCGACGGCTTTAATTTCCTCTAGTAAATCTGCCAACTTTCCAGTCCATCTGTACTGCATCAATTCCAAGTACCTTTGACGATTTTCTTAAAACTTAGACCAGTTCAGTAGTTCACCATAACCTCGAGCTTCTACTTCCCTAAATAGCTTTCTTGTAAATCTTTTATGAGCCTTTTTACTCAAACTCATCATTGGACGTTGTACTTCCTCTGACTAGTTTGATTCCATATATTAAGGATTTACTTAATCCAATGTTTGACTTCTATTATCCATTAAATCACTCGCTAATATATGAGTAGACATTTCCACTACTCCATCTCGTGTTGTTTGAGTTCCTTGATCTACCATTACTCGTTGACTACATGCTTCAGTTTGACTACTTGCATCTAGCTTCATTCTGACTTTTCCTTTATGATATAATCTGAATTCCTTTTCATTCAAACTTCCTCTGTTTTCCCAAATACCGTATTGAGTTGTATCTCGTTACATTCACTTCTCCCTGCTGCTTCTGTAGCATTAGTCTCAAGTACCATAGTGCCAAACGAAATCATACCGTTTCTATTAATTTCTTTTATTGGCATTAATATCTTAGAATGACAACAAATAGAGCAACGATTCATTTGTAGCACACGTAGCTTATCGTATTGTAGTCAGGAAACCTTTATCCTATTACATGCTGTTTCCCACACCTCCAACAGTTCTTAATCCTATTATCAATCTTGTACCTATTGTGTATATAATATTCTGATGATTTACTGCTCTCCTGATTAATATTCATATCTACGAAATTAAACGAGCTTCTACCAAAATGTTTCTCTAATTCAGCCTCTTGTTTTTCGAGCCACACAACCATGTTTACAGCTTATAAAGCGTTATATTAGATGAACCTATTAAGTAAAATTGATGAGGCAAATCTACTATTATGAATTGTTCCAATATCATCTTATCATACTGAGCACCAAAATTGCATATGCTAGCTTGTGCTTTAAATTCGCTACAAAATCCATAATAGGTTGAGACAATTTCTGTCGCATTTAAAAAAATGCATATCGGTTTTGCACAATTTCATGCTCCAACTTATCTTCTGAGATTCTATGCATCAAATTGGATATCCTCTCATTACTATACTTCCAAAATATTCAAACTTTCAGTAATAAGTTGTACCATGTTGTGAACCACTTTACTATAGACTCATACTTATCATGGTTTATCCATAAGTTTAATGCGTTTCATCCTTTAAGTTTTATCCTCGCCGCTATTGAAATCAATAATTAAATCAAAGTAGATATTAATACAAGTCAATTAATTAATTTATACTTGTCGTTTCCTTTGCACCATTGAACAAATTCACGAGCCTCGATTAACAATAATGGTTAACGATGTCAACACCAATGAATCTCAAAATACAGATTATTTTTGTTTATCTATTTCACATCTATTAAGAGCAGCATCGTATGTTTAAGAATTTAATACTTGTTAGTAGTTAGGAATGGGTTTCGACATTTAACTTGTGTTTCTACTGATCAAGTTCTTGGACACAGTATAAGTGTATGCTTTGTTTATTTCTCGGATGTATTAGTTGCTAGTTCACGGATTGATATATGTTTGTTGAGCTTAAAGAAAGCAGAGACAATTACGATTAAGTTCCAGCAACGTTTTCGTGAGCTGCAGAGTAAGTATGTGTATTTGTATGTGAATCTGAATTGTATGTGTACTTTTTAGATGGATCCAAATCAACTGAAACTGCTTGATGCGAGCTTATAGAGGGGAAAGACCCACCAAGTCTGTCTTAAGCCCAAAACCGTTGATATTACGTTTGATAGTCCGTAAAATCGTATTGAATATGAAAGAAATAGCTTTAAAAATAAAAATATAGAATGAATTGGCTTATGAGACTTCTTAATAAAGTATCCACATCTTACTTAGATCTAAGTATTCCTTTTTACATACTCACGGTTATTGAGAGTCATGTCCACATTCCATTGTTGTCTGAAGTTATAAAGGGGAGGAGGGGTGGAAAAGGAAGATGACTTCTTTAGGCGAGAACTTCGTTGGACGGACGAACTGGTATAGACACTGTTCTGCTGAAATTTCGATTTCGGACAAACTCCACTAAGATAAGATAAAATTAATTGTATGGGCGGTAACAGCTCTATGGCTTAGATTTTAATGGTTCAGATTGATCAAGAACAAAGTGTATGACTTTCGGAGAACGAACAAAGTGAGAAACGCTAGATTTTCACTAAATAATGAATCGCTTTCTGTTAAAAGGGCGTATGTGCATGAAACAAAATTTTCGGGAAATTACAAAAAACTGATTTATCACGATTCGGTTTGGTTTATGAATAAGAAAAAAATATATGTGCAAATGCACATGGTTACTGAATGTTTATTAGCTTCATAGGATGTAAGAGCAGGTTATTGTTAACCTACAAAAAACATTAAAGTTTGAGCACATACGCCCTTTTAACAGAAAACACGGTGACGGGAAATGTGAAACCAGGGTTTTTCTGAAATAAATGTAAAAACTGTGACGACAAAGAAGAGAGTGTGATCTTAAAGTGGTCTAACATCAAGGCCGGCAATTGTATGTGTAAGTGTTGTTCATTTTTGGAGTGGGGAACCCATCTTAAAAGACAGAATTGGGAATGCAAGGAAGAAGCATTGAATAAAAAATCCGTTTAGTGGCAGGATTTTTATTTTCAAGCCAAGCGAGTTTTCTGTACCTTTTAGTCTCCAACTGAGTGTGTGTCCAGATTCCAGTACAGCAGATAGACTGACCAACAGGCCACATCAATATATTATAATATGATAAAAATACAATCATATTTTCTGAACAACGTGGTACTAGTATGAACCAGCATTATATAATATAGGGAAAACAAACAATGAATTATGAGTCACTGTCCTCAATGTCGCAAAATGAAATAACTGACTGATAAAAATGTTTATGTTCATCCAGCACATAATCCATGCACTTTTCCAAGTCTTTGATCTTGTTCATCTTCAAAGGGACAACTCCTGTTGGGTTCAGTTTACTTTTACGAAGTAAAACATTTCTCGTAGTGTTCAATGACATAATAAAAGTATGTTTCATTAGCCATTAACACTTGGAAGTCCTGTAGATACTCGTGGTTTGTCTACAGAATAGATAAAGTGGTTGAGGTTGCTGATCCCAAAAGTTATTTTATCCTCTGTCTGTTGGTTCCTTGTGTCCAGAGACACTGGATTTTTGTTGTAGTATTGTGGCCACCATGACCTGAAATCTATAACATCTTCACCACTGAATTCAACAACAGTGAATTTATCAGATGGCAAAATCCCGGTCACATGGAAGGTAGCTGTGACCGCGAACAGGAAAAAAATGTTAAACACATTTGAATCTCTTTGTGTCGGTTTGGGCCAGAGAAAACTTATTTACACAATGATTTTTATTTTGACAAGAACAATTATCAGAATACACATGGAGCTCATCCTATCTTAGCGGCAATGCCTCCAGATAGTGCATCAGCATTGAACATACTTCGTCAGCGCCCTTTTTGGCTTGGCCTTCATGGTACACATACACTGTTGCTTTATTTGTTTTGGTATCGTGAATACAAAAAATATTCACACTGAGCTGCCGCAGGTAGAAAAGTTGCTGTACAGCTACCTTTGGCAAACATACATTTTGCATGAAGTCTATGGCAATTGCTGATACATGTTCATTTCTCTTACACGAATGGTTAGTGACCTCTTGCTTCACAGCGGTGTGAAACTGCTTAGATTTCCATTTGTGTACCACAAGCTCTGCAGCTGCTGTACGTTTTGATACATCATTTAAATGAGGTGATTTTATTTTAATCATAAGCTCTTCGCAAGTGCAGCAAGAATCGGCCAGTGGACGACCGAATCGATAGTTATAATTTTCTTTGAAGTGTCTGTAATACGTCATATAGGATGCATTGCATTCAGAATGTGTCTGCTGAAACATGTTGTACATACTTCTAATTGAAAGTTCACTGTCAAGGAACTTAATTTCCTTGCATGATTAATGATTGCTTTGCAATGAATAACTCTGAATGTGGTTGTCTATTTTTATTCTTTCATCAGTAGAAATGGCATTGCTAGTGTGAAGCTCTCTGAGATCCTTCAAAGGTTTGCCTTCTGCTTTTAAATTTCGTATAGGTCTAACACGTTTCTCAGACACAGCATGCACAGAAAGAAATGCCGATAAACATACCTTACATCGCTTGCTACCAATCATGACATTATACTGAAAGGACATTTCCTCTTGGCTCTCCACCAGCAGCAATACTCTTCTTTGTAGATGTCTGGCGGCGCTGGACAGGCAGACCACTTAGATATAAATCCTGAGCATCTTTGTCCTTCAAGTTTGCAGTATCCCTGAAGTACTGAAACCCAGCCTGAACGTTTCCTTCCCCACATTTCTCAAAACATTTTCCGTTGCACCTGCAATGAAATAAACAAGTATGGGCATTATTAACACTCTTTCGTTCTCCTGATTTTCTCTATTACAGTCGAGAAAGTATAACTTTGTCATATACTCTCCTTATCTTATCTCTTCTCCTTTCCAAAATAAATATACATGTTATACTTAAAATTGAGAGAAAGTCGAAAAAGCTAACGAATCTGACTGAAACTAAGCTAACCTAACTACTCAGGAACAATCTGTTGAAATTTCTCAGGAATCGTCAAGTTTGGCTAAGCTGTTACAGAACCACGAGAGAAAATGGCAACAGTTTCAGAATAATAATCTTAAAATTCAAACTCAAATTATTCGATCCTTAGAGGAAATCACAAAGAATCTGCAATCTTTGAATCTTAAGATGAATTCAGAAACTTCAGTTCGTGATAAGGAACCTTTGGAAGGTGTTGAAAATACTGATGATTCTGCTACTAAGGAGTTGAACGATGTGACAGATCATTCAAAGTCTAATTCCGAGCTTAAAGATGATAAAAATCCTAAGAAGAAGTCTGCTAAATCAGATAAGAACGGTTCAAAAGAAAATTCCAAGAAAAATGAATCGGTGCAGAGAATCGATTCTTCGACTTCAAGTTTAAAGTTAGGATCTTGGATTAATTCTCAAGGACTAATGCATAAACTTTTTTCATCTCATTTTGCAACTCAACTTGGAAATTTAGAACGTATGGTGGAGCAACGAGCCTTATCTGAAGCAAGAAAGCTTTTAGAGAATATATAAAGTCTATCTACATACTTCTGTCAAGGGGAAAAAAAGATACGCTTTATTCTGGGAAACTCATTTCTAGCAAGTTTTCATGGATTGCCTCTTTAAAACAACTACCAGACAAGAATTATTCGATCTACAAGAGAATGGCTAGCTTCCTACACTATTACGAGATAACATTTCTACTTTACTAAGTTTTAAAACAAATAATTTCCTTTATTAATTATAATTTGTAAAAAAAAAGAACATTCATTTTGCTTTGACAATGTCATTTTTTGTTGATTTGGTTTGTTTATTTACTTGCAACTTAGCAACTGTTTCTTTTTGCATAGATTTATTTGATTTGCTATAAAGCAGCCAATAGAACATGTTCTTTCTTTTCTAGTGAACTGTCATTAACCTTACAGGAGTGATAGGTTTTCAGATGTTAATCTGACACATTCTGTAAAAAGTTGAATGCTACTATGCAGTGATCTTCAGTTCAGAACTTGGACAGTCTGTTACATTCAGCTATCAATACGAACATGGACTGATAGCAGATGAAAATACTACTTAGTATTTCAATCTGTAATTATTTTTCTAGCAACTCCCGGAGGAGTGCTATTGCAGTTTGTCTTTTATTATTATTCTTTTCTTCTTTAGGAAGCCCCGGTGTATTGCCGTGTGGCAAAGCATGATTCTTACGTTTTATTTTAGTAATGTTCAGCCAAAATTACTTTAGTTTTTTGTTGGAGCGAATTTCGAATGTCTGATGTTCGATGTCGGTCTATCTTTTTATTGGTAATCGTTAGTGCACGTTTCGCACTTGTCTTGATGTCTCCGATCGGTAAACAACGGTCGTCAAGTTTTTTGTATCGCTTTCACAAATCGCGTAGTTCTCGTTCTTCCTAGACACATGGAAACTTATCTCATCTTTAACAGAAATCTACGGTACGGTCCGTAATGAATCTTTGTATCATGTAAATGTAGAATCCTCCTGATAGACGTTCTTAGATGGAATAAATATCATCCGGTTCTACAGATTGTTTACTTGTGATGTGTAGTTGTGGAAGAACATCTAAATAGTTTCACATTTGTTTTTTATATCTGTTTTACTTTCGCTTGGCTCAAGGATATTATATGTCATGATATTCATAACAGTCAACTTTAGTACATAGCAGGATTCACATAATTTTAGTTGACGAACATATAAAGAAACATTTTAAATAACTTATTATCACAAAGTAAAGTAGAAAAATGGAAACTCCAAATATGAACTACATGTAAAATACAGACTACATTTTAAAACAAAATTTCATACTCCATTAATTTTTAGAGAATTCAAAAACGTAGCTACTGTATATTTTTTATGCAAACAACGCTGTAGATGAAAACGCTATCCAATGTGGATATTTACTTGCAAGGTGGTCCTACGCTGAGTTCTGCAACTTGCATCCCTCTGTGGCTGATATATGCTTCACCTGCAACCCTTGCTTTTTTTAAAATAATGTTTCGCTTACAATTTTTCGGATTTAATTTCCTTTTCCCCATTCATGGATGTTATTGCTGTTTTCATCATCACCTTCCATATCAGTATTTTATTACACAATAGTCAGTTCACAACAACAACTTGATGTCAACTAAATGATTGCCAACACTTTAATAAACGTAGATTATTCAAACTTAGAATAACGAATTCAGTAAAAACAACGACGGTATTTTGTCTTCAA
>JAGDQP010025935.1:0-26411 GCA_022664845.1 Lepisma saccharinum
GATCACAGTTGAGAGCTTCGGCTCTCCACTCCCAACACATCTGGTCAGCGTGGGAGCAGTAGACCACCTCCTACCTCCGGGAGAAGCCTCATCCAGTAGTGGATTGAATATGGCTGTGCATTATATATATATATATATATATATATATATATTCAGTCGTTTTCTATCCACTACTGGATGAAGGCCTCCCCCTTTTCTTTCCACATATCTCGGTCTGCTGATATCCTCATCCATGTAGATCCTGAAAAAAGCTTGATTTAATCTACCCATCTTACATTTGGACCTCGTCTCGGTTGTTTCTTTTCTCTAGGAATCCACTGTAGTACATTTGTCACCCACCCTCCATCTGTTCGTCTAGCTATGTGACCGGCCCATCTCCAGTTCGTCTTCTTCGCAGCCTTGATTACATCTTCTACCTTTGTCTGTGCGCGAATCCATTCATTTGTCTTCCTATCCCTCCTGGTTATTCCTATCCGTGATGATGTATGGCTGCGAAACTTGGACATTGCATGCGCAAGCGACTCAAAGATTGAGAGTCACACAAAGAGCAATGGAGAGATGCATGCTAGGAATATATATATATGCATATTCGGTATATATATAACAAAGAGCGTGAAGAAAACTAAATAGCAGCTCATGATAATCAAAAAGTTACTCCGAAGAAGTAGCTACATATTTCTACAGAGAATTCTACTACTCCGAAGAGGAACTTGTAAATGATGATTAAGAAGTAAAAGATGTAGAAGTCCTAGACGAAGTGAATGAAAAAGTGGATAAAGTACTTCGAGGGATGAAGAACGTGAAATCGCCTGGAGAAGATGGACTCACAGCAGAAATCTATAAATGGGTGATGACAAGATGAAAGAGGAACTTGCTAAAATTAATCTCGATGTGCCTGAGGAAGAAAGAAATACAGTCAAGTTGGAATAACTCTATTATTTTATTATACAAGAAAGGGGACAAAAGAACGCGTCGAAAACTATAGACCAATTAGTTTACTGTCAGTTCTGTATAAAATGTTCACCAAAGTTATTTTGAATCCTATTGAATGAGACTTGGATTTTTACCAGGGAAGGGAACAAACCGAATTTCGTCGTGGATTTAGCACAATGGACCTTGTCTAAAATGTTTCGGTGCACGTAAGTTTCGGTGCAAAAACGTAGTGATCAATGCTGTTTCCTGTAACATTGATAAATTATTAGAAGAGCGAAATTAAAACGAATGAAATATTTTCTTGCTGTATTATTACAATCAGGGATGTATTTAGGAGGTGGGTTCGGGGGTCCGGATCCCCTTCCAAAATTGAGAGTTTTAGGCAGAATTAATACTCTCCAAAGCAAAAATAATTATTCCAAATAGCTAAAAAAATACTAATAGAAAAGTAGGTACGATACATGTTTCGTCACTATAATAATATAGCTGTTAAAACTTCAACGGTAGATTTCCGAATAGATTAATAATCACTGACCAGCCTTTACTTAAAAAAGAAATAAAAAGGTATCGTTGAAGTCTTTTGGATTTATGAAATGTTGACCCCGGAAATGTTGTCTCTTTCTCTTATCTGGAGAATGTACCATCTGCAGTTTTTGAGACAGGAAATTTTGACCCTTGCTTCTGGTACTAGATACTCCATTCCTTTAACGACTAACGTTCCTATTCAAGCAAAGATCAGCAAGTAATCATTATAGCAACTTGTATTAGTATTTAAAAGCAAAACTAAAGTGATTACCAACCGTCTTTGTATTTATTAAATTTTACATACACTTCACCACCTCTGATTAAAATTTTAATGTTTTTTATTAACATGGACATCTGTCAAAATGTTAAGATTATCAGACCCCCCAATTAAAAATTCACTTTCAGAAACTAAAACCTACACCCACTAACGAAAACCATATTAAACAAACATGTGTTAGTTATTCTAGCAAAATCATAATTTCTTAGCAAAATTTAGTAATAGCATTGCCAGCTTGTGTTATTCATCATAAGTCATGAACGCAAGACTTAGATAATATAACTTGCAAAATCACCAGGTGTGTAAAGCATTATCATCTATTAACTTTACCTTTCACTTAGTTAATAGTGGTCTCGGTGAAGGAGCAGCCTAAATTTTAGTTTCGATTCCCCAGCTTGCGCCAGCTATTGAGCCGTATTTACTCTTTCTATCACTGATTCTCGTACAAATAATCGATACAGACGATTCTAGAAAATCACAGGGACAGCCAGCAATCCAAAAATTGTTACGAAAACGCATGTGTTATTATCATTTCGTTAAATACATACTCGAGTTGCTCAGTATACCTAGGCCATAAATATGAATATGAATATATATATACCCACCGTTCCGACAGGTGCTTCAAGTTTTAGCAGGGATGCTATTTCCAAAACAGGCCCTTGTAACTATCTTCCTCATTTCTTTCCTGGAAGTGTGATTGCCGAGGGATGTCATCACTCAGACATATAACTTGTTTTTTAAAAACAGTTAGATGCTAGAAAATATTCAGATATTTTAAGGATAGGAAATTTGTAAAAATAATCGTAACAGACCGTGACTCATATAGTTCGTGACTATCAGTGCGTCGGTTAAAATTTGATATAAATCCACATTAGTTTGCATCCATCAATTTTGTAGAGCACATTCGTTAACCTCTGATTTTTCAGCACGATGTTTGTTAGCTTTCAGTATTACATTGATCAACGTAAATATTTATACAGTTTATTGCTTTAGTTCTCTAACAAAAGAATTAAGGTTCTAAAGGATACAACAATTTTAAAAGAATTAATCATATTGTATGTTACAAATAATTTTCACTCACGAGGCTGTAGCGCAATTGGATTGGCTTATCAATTGGAAGGTTCTAGGAACAATCCTAGAGGCCGTCAAACCTGACAGAATTTTCCATGCCTTTTCCACTACAAACCTGTTAATTTCCGGAAAATGCCTGAAACTGCAGCGGTACGCTTTCCCTCGTAAGGAAAGCGAAAGCGCCGAGGCTGGAAGGAGTTCGTACAGATCGAAAGATAACTTGCTCAGCGTGAACAAAAATTCCGTCATAGTAGTAACATTCGCTAGGTGTAAGATCCCGATTTTGATGAACATTTTTATAAATGTACAGTTCATAGGCAAACCTTCAAAATCAAAATTATAAGTGCTGACGTCAACAGGAGAACCCAAGATAAAGTTAACGTAGAGAGCAAGTAAATCGAATACAATGTACAAAAAAAAAACCTTTTCTTTTATAAACTGTTGTATGTATTGAAAACAAATGGCTAATAATGGATACTGGACAAGAGGTGATACATGCCGGACAGTATGACGACAATGACCGTCATCTTGAAAGCGGCCAGCTTGACTATGTTTTAAAACTTTTAAATATTAACATGGCAATGTCTGTGCTGGAATGTTCCAAAAGACCCAATAATGAAGCTAGTTTTGACATAACTAATCTTGAACGACAAACTGACACGTGAAATTGGTCTGGAGAATAAATGAACGAATGGTGAAAAACATTTTTGTTGAAACAGTTGAAGGAACAAAAATCAAACGGATACATGAAAGATACAGTTATTTTGGAAAATATGATCCTTATGACCGCAAAATGAAGTGAACTATAAAGTTTGAAATACACTCAGGGAAAGTGAAGGCATAATGCTACGTGAAAGTGACCTTCTGCAGGTCAATTTCACGGTTCATTTTGTCGTACAGGATTAGAGTTATGCCAAAATTGACTTCGTTATTGGGTTTCTTGGAACATTCCAGCGAAGATTGATATATTACATAATCCACTTAGTATTTAACTTTTTTGAAGCATAGTCAATATAACCGCTTTCAAAATGGCGGTCATTGTCGTCATACCATCTGGTTGTATCACCTCCTGTCCAGTATCCATTAATGGCCATTTGCTTTCAGTATGTGTAACAGTTTATAACAGAAAAGAAGTTTTCCTTACTCTATATTCAATTTACTTGCTCTCTACGTTCTATCTTTCTCGGGTTCTTCTTTCTTTATTTTTATGCACAAAACATATAATTTTGGCTATGAAGGTTTACCTAGGCAGTGTACCTACATACAAATTTTCATCAAAATCGGGCTTTGACACCTGCCGAGCGTTCCTCGTTAGTTCAAACAGTCATAACTATTCAATTTTAAATCGGAAATTCCGCCAATAATTAGGGCTTGCTGTGAGACATAGGGAGCAGTACATTATGTTCGTTAACAATTAGAACATGGGCCTTCGCCGTGAAATGCCTTTTCGGGAGTAAATATCTCAGATGGGTCCCCATGAAAAGCATCAGAGATTTGGTGGCTGGGAATCTAAAATAACGTATCCAACTTAAAGCAAACATTGCACCTTTTATTCCGAAGTGATTGGTTTAGTTCAAGCTGATTACTATGTACATGTAGCTTCATTCTGAATTTATTTTAAGGCCTTTAGGCAACTACGGCTCAGGCCGTATGGATGATGATGGGGTGAATTGGTGGAATGAAGAAAGTAGGAGGAAACGAAAGAACGACAAGAAAACCCACGCACACGGTGTTTGTCCAACACAAAGCCCACATGGCATGAGCAGTGATCGATCCGACGACCTCTTGCACCAGAGGTGAGCGCTCTACCAATTGAGCCACCGTGGCCCCATGTAGTTTCATATTCCTTCGATACATAAAAGACACAATTTTAACCTTCAGTAACTACCTTCTATCAAGCAAATCAATCGAAAGTACAGATTACATTTTTTTTTCTTTTTAGCTGTGAGTTGACCACATACTTAAATTATCTTTCTCGAGACGAAATTTCGGACTTTTTCATGAAGACTGGTTTGAGATATTTTATCTCGAATCCAGCATCGTTGACAAAGATACATTTTTAATCTCCTTAGCAAAAAGTCGTCGTGATTCAAGCACCACAGTGTTTTGTATACAGTCATACTGTTGGTAGTTCTATATATTACAGAAAATGGAAACTTATATTAAACTCCTTCGGAAAAACACGGTGACCTTTTCGAAGTAACCGCATTTGCATGGTATGACGGAGAGAATCCTTTTGCACTTACAAACACCTTTCGAAATAAAACTTGCAATATTTTTTGCACGATGGTTTTTTTTTATCGCATAATTTCACATTTTTTATTTAACAACACATCTGAGATATTATAGGAAAGGAAAGGGGACGTGCAATAGTTTCTGGCCATTTGCTGTCCATTGTCAACAACATAAGTTCATCTATAGAAACATTTTTACTCGATCCATAAAGCCCAAACGTAAACTCTTCACAGAAGTACAACTAAAGTGTCGTCAATGGTCCAAGATCCTCCGACTCTTGGAAAACTATAAGACAGATGGGACTCATACTTCTGACAAGTAAACTTATTGATACTTCAAAGCGCTTTTTGACCAAAGTTGCTAGAGGAATAGCGTACATCAGGAAACCACCAGAAAACACTATTAAAAGTGCTTTCGTCAATAAGGACGGACGCAGTGGTCAAACGTGCGGTTTATAAGAATAAACATTTATGTGTAATCCAGTGGCGGTTCCTACCCTGGGTTCAATGGTTCACTGAACCGTTAGCTATTTGAGAGCAGTAATAATAAAATTAATTCACTAAAATATACAGTTTTTTAATGTAAAGATTGTTACTTTTATAGAAGTGCTGTCCAGTGGAACGTGAAAAATGGCCACTTTCTTTTTACTCTATGGAACATCTTCAACAGTGTATAAGTCTATGGTTGTTTTCCAGTTCCACTCTAGCTTTTCGCTGTACTCAAAAATGAACCTGATACATGCAGTTGAACAGACTTCTTCGGGGCGGCGAAGAGAGGCGGCATGGTCTCTTCGGTGCTGAAAGGAAGGAAGGGGGAAGTAAGATCTCGCTGCATAGCTTCGTAGCTCAGGCGAGCACAACTACTTCGGTTTTACGTTCGAATATCTTCGGAGATAGTTCACTTATACAGCAGAGTAAGTCACGCGAAGCACAATGGAAATCAAATGGATGCATTTACATAGACAACAAATACATCCACATTTTAACTTAAGAAATACATTTAACATATTTTTCTTTTCTTTAGTATATAGAATAGATATGCATCTTGTGTGTTGTTGAGTAAAGTAGAGTGAAATTTTAACTTTAAAGAGACAGTGCAAAATAATATGCGGAAACGTTTTGTGCAGTTGGTTGCTGTAGAAATAGTCATAAAGACAGGTTTGGGAACTATGCTGGAAAAACAAATAGAAGCAGTTTCAGAAATATTGTTTCTTTCTTTAGAATGAGGGTATCTTGACGAGAAAATCTGCCTTTTTAAAAAGGCGTTATATAGCTAATCTGTAAACGCTCTTTTAGAATTCCGTAAACAGGGTTACCGCCAGGATTTTCAGTTTGCGGAGTGTAAAGTCAAAATTGGGAGGGTGTAAGTGAAGTTTTGTACGGTTTCTATCGATTTTCCACATCAAAAATTTTAATGTTGGGGGTGCTGTCAAAACTTTGGGGGTAAACACCCCCGAACAGGGGTTCTGGTGGAATCGCTGCCTAAATATGTTAATATGAAGTAGTCGGTTACTTCCAGTCATGTAATACAAGAATTTTCACAAGGTATACCAGCGAATCTTTTAGTTTATGATTTTTTTATAAGCGGAGACTACAGTGCAAAAATGGCTATGTTAATTCAACGTTTTCGGTGTCCCAGGGCGACCACCACTTTTTATTGTGTTAAATCAACACAACAAACGGTGTTGATCTTGGTAAGGAATTTGAATTCGAATTTTATTTATGGCCCTTTGGAATCTAAGGCTCAGGCCGTCATAGAGGAAGGGAAAGAAAGGATGCAGGAAGTGTCGGCCAGGGCCAAAGTTCAACGTACCATCACGGTATTTATCTGGTGTGGCTGAGGAAAAGCCTCTAATTCAGGATAGCTATTGTGTGTTGGTGAGTGAAGCAGAGTGAAGAAGCGCAAGATAATATGCCGGGCATATAGAATAGGCATGCATGTTTTGTAGGAAACCGTGACAGTTCTAGTTAATCGCTCCGTGCAATTTCTTAAACAAAACGATTTTTCATAAATAACATCAGAAGAAAAACTGAACAACAAGGAGTTGGGAAGGCCTCTTCCTGTTCTCGAGATAAAACAAAAGCAAACGAGTAGAGGTAAGGATTTTTAAGGTTCAAATTTTCATCAGTAATAGATTTACAAATTTTCTACCACGAAGGAAAGACGGCTGCTGACTTTCTGTATAAAGAAACCCCTTCTGTTAGAAGATCAGGAGAAACCTCTACGTCGTTCTAAGTGGCATGAAAGGTAATGTGTACTTTTTTTTTTTTTTTTTGCAAACTAATATCTTAGATAATACATAAAGGTTTCTCTTATACAATTAAAGACCTGAATCGCATGTTATCCCAAGTGGATATAAGCAGCTTTCAGGTGAAACTAAAAAAATATACATGCCTACGTGATTCAGGATTAATAAAGAACTTAGTAATTCGTCAGGCCAGCAAACATTTCTTTCAAAGAAACACGGGAGCTTGGATAAACTTGGAACGCTTGCAATTCAGGTCTTCAATTGCAGTTGTTTTTAGTTAGAGCTGTTAAAATTTTCAAAGCATCCTAATTATTTCTTTTCTTTAGAAGTATGTATTTAAAATCAGTGAACCGCCAATTCTTAAAGGCACGAGCCGCCACTGGTGTAATCTAGTTAGGAAAAAACACGTTCATTTATAAAATGTTTATAATAATATAAACAAATAAACATTAGTGATTATTTGGTAAATACTCTATTTTTTGGGTATGTTCTTCGTGGCTGCCATCCTGAATCTTGCTCGATTTTTTAAAAATAGTAAGGGGTTCATGTAACATCAATCTGGGCAAGAATTTTAGCAGAAGTAAATGGGTGTTGCCAGTTTTGTCATACGTTTATTATTGACAGAGATAATGCTATGTGACATTAGTATTCGTAGTCGGTTGAAAATTCCAAAAATATGATTAATTGGCGTACCTTGTGAGTTAACTTCACTCTTTTGCTGGCGCCCTCACCAAAATTATCCTTCATTCCATAACCACTATAAACTGCTCCCTATTCCTCCCTTATGATTGCAGAGAATGGCGACAAAAAATTCATTAATTGGGGTACTTAGGGGGGGCTAGATTCAAATTTTCTCCATATTTGATGGACGCTGTTACCACGTTATAACTTACTCCATAACGAAAACAGTGTATTCCGTATACCTCCCTAACGACACCCTAAGATGACGGCAACACAAAATTTGATTAATTGGGTTAGCTTGGAGGGCTAACTTCATACTTTTGCTGGCACCGTCACCAAGTTATCCCTCACTCCCTAACGAAAATAATGTACTCCCTATTCCACCCTAACGACTCGCTAACGATTGCAGACAACACCGACAGAAAATTCGATTCACTGGGGTACCTTCGGGGCCTAACTTCACAATTTTGCTGGCACCGTCACCAAGTTATCCCTCACTCCCTAACAAAAATAATGTACTCCGTATTCCTCCCTAACGACTCCCTAACGATTGCAGACAACACCCACACAAATTTCGATTCATTGGGGTACGTTGGGGGGCTAACTTCACACTCTTGCTGGCGCCGTCACAAAGTTATCCTTCACACCCCAAACGAAAATAATGTACTCCGTATTCCTCCCTAACGATTGCAGATAATGCCGACACAAAATTTGATTAATTGGGGTATCTTGGGGGGTAAGTTCACACTTTTGCTGGCGCCGTCACAAAGTTATCTTTCACTCCCTAACGAAAATAATGTACTCCCTAATCCTCCCTAACGACTCCCTAACGATTGCAGACAATGCCGAACAGATATTGTATAGGTGGGGGGCTGTGTGAAGTTAGCCCCCCACAATTGCTGGCGCCGACACCACGTTATCGCTTACTTCCTAACGAAAGTAATGTACTCCGTATTCCTCCCTAACGACTCCCAAACGATTGCAGATAACGCCGACACAAAATTTGATTAGTTGGGGTACCTTGGGGGGCTAACTTCACACATTTGCTGGCGCCGTCACTAAGTTATCCTTCATTTCCTAACGAAAATAATGTACTCCGTATTCCTCCCTAACGACTCGCAAACGATTGCAGATAACGCCGACACAAAATTCGATTCATTGGGGTACCTTGGGGGGCTAACTTCACACTTTTGCTGGCGCCTTCACTAAGTTATCCTTCATTTCCTAACGAAAATATTGTACTCCGTATTTCCTCCCTAACGACTCCCTCATGATTGCAGACAACGCCGACACAAAATTCGATTCATTGGGGTACCTTGAGGGGCTAACTTCACACTTTGCTGGCGCCGTCACTAAGTTATCCTTCACTCCGTAACGAAAATAATATACTCCGTATTTCCTCCCTAAAGACTCCCTAATGATTGCAGACAACACCGACACAAAATTCGATTCATTGGGGTACCTTGAGGGGCTAACTTCACTATTTTGCTTTCGCGGCCACTAAGTTATCTTTCACTCCCTAACGAAAATAATGTATTCCGTATTCCTCCCTAACGATTGCAGACAACGCCGACACCCTATTCTATTAATTGGAGTACCTTGGGGTGCTAACTCCACGCTTTTGCTGGCGCCGTCACTAAGTTATCTTTCACTCCCTAACGAAAATATTGTTATTCCTATTCCTTCCTAACGATTGCAGATAACGCCGACACAAAATCTGATTAATCGGGGTACCTTGGGGGGAAGTTCACACTTTTGCTGACGCCGTCACCAAGTTATCTTTCATTCCCTAACGAAAATGATGTACTCCCTATTCCTCCCTAACAACTTCCTAACGATTTTAATAATTTTCACCTTAATTGGTTTTGGGTAGGGGCTAATTTCACAAACGTCTCAGTTTTGTACTGTTTGATGAGTTGTTGAGAGTATTTATAAACTTAAATAGGGTTAAATATTACATTTTTGGATAAATGGCTGTTTATAATAAGTAAAAGTTTACAGCGCGATTTCTCCAAAAGTATTCGCTCAAATTCAAAAAGAAAACTATTTTTGTAATTAGAAACGAAGCTTTCAAACGATGTGCTACTCGGCCCATGTTGACATTTAAGAAAATTAAAGCCGTCCTTGCCACTAGACCGTGTATAATGGTTCAGCACACTTAAAATTGTCACAATGTTTCGTGCCCCTCGAAAACCAAAGTTGATGAGTTTCGGGATTTTTCAAACAAATTTCTCTATTACGAAATAAAGGGGATGACAACTTTTAAATGCACCACACTGTAGAGTATTGAGAAACAACATCTACAAATGCAACCGCGGGAAAATTAACTTTAGAGTTCGATATTTTCAATACTGTTAATAGTAGGACTGCGGGATCAAGACCTTTTCAAAAACACATATTCTAAATTCCGCAAAGGGATTCCCCAAAATTCCCTGAACTATAGGTGGGTGAAAATAATCATGACTGGAAGTACCTTCTAGCAAGTAGCAATAATTCGTTTGCGACAAGTCAATATCTCAAACAGATTTCCTTTGCGGGACGATTTTTTTTTAAATGCGAAGTTCCATAACAAACGTGGAGTAAATTACATTTCAATAAACATTAATTCATTTTGCTGTACTTTTTATCAGCAAATGAGACTCATTGTCCGATTATATGCTATTGATTACGTTTATGATTAGTACTCACAAGAAAAGTCGTCTTATATGTTACATTTCTTACTTTTGGCAGTGTTTATAAACTTTACTAATACAATCGTAACTGGACACAGGAAAAGATTTATATACTCTTCGCACAGTGTATTCCGCCTTCAAGGAATGGGCCAGGAACGAAAATGAAATTTAGCTCTGATTTATACATAACTTTGCGCAATCCCTTCTCTCATTGTATTAAATGAATGTCCTGCGCAAACTCTCCTACCTGACGCTTGCGCCAATTATCCTCATTAGGGAGAAGAGATTGCACACTACATAGTTTGGGTGCAAATCTCCAGAATGACCGTAAACTGCGTATAACACTAGTTCTCAGTGATTTCGCCATTCCCCCGCCTGTAGTGGGGTGTCACCCTCCAAAATATCGAAAACACCACCAAATTTAATATTTTTGTTCTGAAAAATCGATAGAAACCGTGCAAAATTCTACTTACACCCTCCAAATTTTTTACTTTACACCCCCGCACACTGAAAATCCTGGCGGAAACACTGCTAGTTCTAAAAAAAAGCTAGTTCAGATACACCTTGATTTATAATATTATTTAACATTAAAACTTTCCCTTTGAAAATATAAACAATGGTCATGAAAAGTTAAGCAATACACTTGTGTCGTAGATGCACAAAATTGATTATATATAAGTTTCAGCGACCACTTTCTATCAATACAGGAATTCAACTGACGAGACTGCCAGTAACGTATTCATTCGCAACAAATTCCTTCCTGTCTTTCTAGGGCCTGTGCAATCTCTCCTACCGCGCAAACCCTTCCGGCTTTATCATAAGTTATCAAGTTATCAATGGCGAACTATTTCTTAATGCCTTTTTCAACAATAATATAAATGTGTTGGAGACTGATTCGGTAACGGATAAATGCAGAAATTTATTCTCTGCGAATTTTAATCCCAGTGCTTTCTCCCTGCTGAAAGTCTTTTTATTCAAGGATCAAACAAGCAAAAGCATTTTTAGATTTTTTTAAAAATGTAAGCTTTTAGATCTAAATGAAGAGCTTCATCAAATAATACAAAGTAATTTTGTAATAATACTTATCCAATCATAACATGTACTTCCGTCATAAAATTATTTGGCATAAATCACTATAGCTGTTCATTAGGGCCTTAAAAGGAACAAAACTTTTTTTTATCTACTGTGCTTTTGCTTGTTTGCTTCTCACTCTCACTTTTCAATTTATCAGTATCTACTAACTACACTGATCCCGTACAGACTGAGAATCATTCCTCAAGAAGTCAAAGTGTAGGTCTTTTCTTACGCCATTTTTTAAAAGAGAAAGTGATATTTTTTCAAATATTAAGCAATACCTTGAAAGAGATGGAGACAATCTAATGTTCTTTTTAAAAATATTTTTTACATGTATAAGGGAACAAGTAAATCTGAGCTCAGTCGCGGGACTGTCACATGTGCTACCGCCGGACTTCAGCAAGGCCAATTTTGGATGATCTATGCCGGTTTCAAGTCGTATCACCGAGACCTTTCCTACGACACCTCAACTACTTTCGTTATTCTAATAGTTCCTGAGTTGAAAGTTGTCAACAGGCAGACATAGAAGTTTATAAAACTTCCCCGAACTTCTTACTGAAGCCTAAAGTTGCAAAGTTTCCCTGTATGAACTTCTTAGTCTATGCAAAGTGAATTCTACACAAACTGTTACTAAAATACACCTGCATTCGATAAGTAAAAGTTTATTTTTTATATATAAAAATCGAGTTAGTTGGAACCCAGTCGTGGAACTGTGGACATGTGTTAAGCAAGCCTTCAGCAGCGAGAGTTCAATTTGGGTGATTTACATGTGGTTCGTGAAGTTTCGCCGAGACCTTTCGAACGACACCTCAACCACCTTCATAGCTGAAATATAGTTCCTGAGCTGAAATTTGTCGACGGTAGGATAGACCTAAGGTATGCAGGTTTGAACTCGTCTCTGCCAAACTTTCCAACAACACCTCAAACACATTCGTACCGCTAGTAGTTCGTGAGTCGAAAGTCAACAGACAGATGGACATAGAGGAAATATGAGAGTGTACATAGTGTGCCTGAGATACAGTAAAGTTAGTTTTTTATCTATCGAGTTATACTGTGCAAGGATATTCGGAATGACATTTTAATCTGATAACACGACTTATTTGAAATACCAATGTGCTTGTTTCAGTTTATGAGATATGCAATACGTTGTTATATCCATGTTATTGGAAAGGAGCGCCTATCTGCAACATATTTCAATCGTTTCTTTTAGCTTTTTAATGATGCAGCTGTAATCCACACCTATAAGCATCTGATTGTTTCTTTTTATCCGTCAACAGCAGTGTCGTAAACAAATTAATAATTTAGAGTTCAGTAAATGGTATTTTGATTCTCTTTGTATTTGATTATTTCCTTCTGTAAATGTTAGGAGTCGCTGTGCCTCAGACGGTAGCGCGTCTGACTACGAATCGGGCAAGCCGGGTTCAAATCCCGGCCAGGACACTGGAGACTTTTATCAAAGTGTTCCCATGCCTGGCGCTCTGAGCTGAACTCAGCCGGAGTGTCCTTGGTATTCCTGGGCACCTTGGGAATGTGAAAGCGGTCGAGAGTGGGACTGACCACCCCACCTCACTTCCGTAGATCACGAAATTCTGGAGCACTAAATCCACATCCTCCATGCGCCGTTCACGGCGCGTGCGTATCGCAAAGGATAGCATCACCTTGTTTTACCTTCTGTAAATGGTAGTATATACAATTTTTGTTATATACTGCACATATACTCTCATTTTTATAAATTTATTGGGTACAAAATTTCAACTAAAATGTAAATGTGTTCATTTTTCATGTAGCAGTTATTCAGTCAATGTAAATGGAATTTAGAAATAGTAAAACTTTAATGTTACGTAGGCTATACCAATTTCGTAATTTGTGGAAGGCCTATAACATGGATACGTGTCCAAGGTAAAAATATTTGCATTTATCTCATTTATTGGTATTTTATATTTGCTAGTTAAAGTTTCTTTATTGCTTTAAAATCGTAATGTTTTTTTCTCTCCGTTTCAAACTATTACCTCTTATCTAAATCCCAAACTGAAAATGTAACAAATTATGTTGATGTCATATTAATAATCTTGTCCTTTACTGATATCAGAAAGTCTGCATACCCAATCAAGTGAGTCAATAGACAGCAACATTTTAAGTCTGTCGACTTTTCGAGGTACTCGAGATGAGACCAAGACACGATCGAGACTAACGTGCCGAGACTGAGGTTTACAATCGAGGCCGAGCTCAAGACCGGAATTTTCAAATCGGGACGATACTAAGACCAAAACTGCCCTAAAAAATTCAAGAGACCGAAACTGTTATCAGCAGGGTTAGGGTTTTTAGGTGCGCACCTTTTTCGTGTACGGAAAATTAGAGATCTCTGAAAGAAACCAATCTGTGAAATGTTGACTCCAGTTGAAAATTCAGGCAAATTTCCAGCACTTTTTTTTTCCTTTTTTGGGACCTTTATCCCTTTTTCTCTCCACTCTGCTCATAATCTTTTCTCCCCTTATACTGATAATTCTACAAAACATTTTATTATTTAATTTACTTTTTCGAATTTGAATTACAATTTGTTTTACGTGTCATGATAGTGAACATGTAAATGAAAAGCACACCTGTAGTGAACAATGAAGATTAAAAGTAAGTTGGCTTTACTTGATATATTTGTCAAACAACAATTGGTTGTAACGAATATAATGTATTTTACGTCAGCCGTAAGCCGAGTGCACAGATATCGTGTGGAGAGTCTGCTACGCATGTTCTCTCTTTTTGCAAGTAATTTCAGTGGAATCAATTGTCTCCTGTTAGTGAATTTGAATTTGTTGCTTAGTTCAAAATTTCGTCATACGAGCGTGTCCAAATCCCGTTTATTTGTCTTGACTCAGGAATTTAAGCAAGATTGCATCGAAACTGATGGAACTGTTTATTATACGATGCGCTGTTTGCGATTCAAGGTATCATGAAAAAGCACAGCGAGGCCGCATACAACAACATATTTCCAGCTTGAAGGATCAAAGAAACAAGGCTCTTCATACAATTCCGACAGTCCCTATTATGAAATGCCTTAGAGTAATGTTTGTCGAGGATCCAAACCTCAGGGGAATTTAGCATCGATGTGTGTGCAGCTTTCAGGAATTCCAGTCTATAGCTTAGCCATCTGAATTTCCTGGGAACAAACCCAGTAGCAGCCCAACCTGACTGAGTTTTTTCCAGGATTTTCTTCAGTCATACCAGTCAAATACCGGGATGATACCTAAGAAGTAGGGCCTGGTTGACTAGCTTCCAATATCTTTCCCAACACCTTAAATCGGCCTGAGCCTGAGATACCGTATGCACATTAATTAACTCAACGTCTTATCTCCAGATAGAAATAAACTTACTTTAAAAAACTTAAGAGACGCATTAATATTGCGAGGTAAAACGGCTTATTTTCCCCCTACTCTTGCGAAAGATACTGGTATGTAACCTAATATATACAGTTATCTCTGTACTTATAATTTGTACTAATAACTTATTCCGTCTTTTCAAATAAATATACCAGACCAAACCTTTTTGTCCCCTTTTTTGGTATTATTTTAGCACCTTCTCCCTTCCCTTTTCCCTATGAAAATTGCCACTAAATATCCTAACCCTGGTTATCAGACTCGTCTCGATACAATCCCTAGATGGTACCTTTAACTTAGACTCTGACCGACACTTTTCCGCATGCTTTCCCCTCCCCTATGCCGGCCACAGCCTTAGATGCCTAAAGGACATAAATAAAATTCAATCGATTCAAATAAATAGAAAGAAATTGTTGCATGAACAATAATGAAACATTGCTGAGTATTAAAGTTTATAAAATATTTGAGAAGAGGATCTCGGAATATTTCGTGTTTTTTTTTTTTAACGGAGCTAACACGAAGAAACTTTGAGAAAGCTAAGATGTTTTCCTGCAAGTACTTTTTATGTCCAAATAATAAATCGAAATCAAATACTTCAGCTGATATGACATTTATTAATTGTAGTAAGTATATGAAATGAATCATCTGCGATTTAAGCCAAAAAAATTCTAATTACTTGATTCCTATAACAACTTATCATGCGATTAAAAATGTCATCTATCAAAGTTTCTTGTGTAATGTGAATACAAAGGTCGAAATGAAAATAATTCTTCAGATGAATAATGAACAAGTCTTTAAGAACTAAAGCAAAATATTGCATAGGACGTTTAAATAGTTAGATGCAAGAATGGAAACATGTTACGCTCTTTTATATTTTATGATCGTGGAATAGAGATTTGTTTTTAAAATGATCTACTCTAGCATGCAGCGAATCTGGAAGTAGATTATGGGAAATTTAGACTGTAGGATGTATTGTAATACTTTTGCAATACTCTAACAATACTATTTAATGGTAGTTTTCTTCATTACTCTAAAGTTCCTAATTCGCATGTACTACTTAAAGCTTTAATTCTATAGTCCACGGGATCCAGAATCGTGTGAAGACTTGAAAAGAAGAGAAGAAGAACACGGGATTCGGAAATGTTCGTTAACTGGAAGTTACATTTTTCCAGTTCTCCGATTTGGAGCTATTTGCAAGCTCACTTTAGGCGCTTACTTCTCATTGGTCTGTGGTTCGGCGACCTTAGAGCCTTTAGCAGGGCTGGAGCTGCATAACTAAATGCATGAGGAATAGTGAAGGGGTAGAATATGATACCATTCCTAAATTGTAGAAAAAAAAATGTTGGAGTAAATGATAAATATAAGATAACAAAATTTCAAACCTTCAAGGCACAATGTCTTCTATATTTGCCAACAGAGAAGTATATTACAACAAAAATAATTCGTTTTTGTTGAATTTAAAAGCGCATATGTGTAATTTGGGATCCATGAATTCTTTCTCTTACATGTACTGATGTTTTCAATAACCAAAATGCTGTGATTGGCATGTTTTAGCAGCAAATTGTTATTCCCGTTGGGTAGAATAGCACTTTAGTTACTTCTACCATAAAACCGAGACGACGTCCAAATGCAAGATGGGTAGATGAAATCAAGCATTTTTCGCGAGCGAGGATAGCAGCAGACCGAGATTTGAGGAAAGAAAAGGGGAAGGACTTCGTCCAGCAGTGGATAGAAAACGGCTGAATATGATGATGATGGTATATTTGTTATAATATATAAAATTATATAACAATATTATTATTTTTGATGTAATCGATTAATGATGTGGTATAAATAAAAAACAAGAAATGAAAGATAGTACGTATGAACTTGAAAATAGGAGAAAATCAAATGCTTACATATTTTCGCTCTTCTTCCGGCGTCTGTTACAAAAAAACGGTACTTCGCACACAAGCCATGCGTAGAATATTTTTTCTGGAGAATTTTATGAGGAACATTTTTGTAATAAAGGTTGTTGTCGAAAATCGAGTGGTTTTGCGTCAAAATTGAAAAAAAAAAAACACACAAAAAAAATAGTTAATTTGGGGGAACTGAGAGGGAGACGCGCATGCCCTAGAGGCGGGAACTTTTTGTTTCCAATAAATTATTTCCTCTATTAGCCCTTTTTTGGTCTAATTTGACTGGACTAATAGGTGATATTAGTTCCTACAACATATTGGATTCCCGTACTTTATATTAAAACTGTAATATGAAAACAGTTGCTATGGTAACCATACGTTAACACAACACGTTTTCACGAATTCTGTGAGAACGGCTTTGACCAATTCCAACCAAATGTTTATGTCAATGTGGTGGAAATATTGAAATTTTGCTAATTCCTTTTCCATTTCACTTCATTAAAATTATATTTACACAAGATATAAGAACGGTTTAAGAAATTCGCTCGAACCTCGGGATGATTGTATAAGGCACTATTGTTAAGGTTACAACAACATGATAATATTAAAATTTTATTTTAGTTTAATATTTAAATCTGTTTAATATTAACAGATTTAAATATTAAACTTAAAGCAGATATATTTATTAACTTTGGATCAAATTAAAATATTTCTTGTCATTTATTGTTGGTTCATAGCTGGCAACAGTTCGCAAACATACGTTTCGTTCTAAGTCATTTCTTTTTTTAAAATAACATGAGTATTAATTATGTCTCCACAGGAATGACCATCAAACTACCTGCAAAAGCAAATGGTACTAATTAGTAACATATGTAGATGCCCTTGACCCATATTTTAAACAGTACTCCAGTAAATCATCCACTAAACAAACTGCAGCTGCAAATAGCATGTTTAACAACTATTCATCAAATATTTCTCAATGGACAGTTTACACACTTACACACACATCCACAACAAATACACACTTCATTCATAAATATTTCTCGTAACTGTTCAATGTTGATTGTGAGTCACAAAAGCTCATGTATGAGGCATTCTCTGTGTATTATGTGTGCCCGCATTATCTTGTTAAAGAGGTGTAAACTGTTTCTGAATTCAATGTCATTTCCGCAAATTTTTCCCTTTCGAGTGACAATGTCAAACAGTTAGCGTAATGCACTTTTCCTTGAATTCAGATACTAAATTATTAGCAAGAACAGAAACTTTTCCATATAAGATTCCAAGTAATGTGCGAACGTTTCAATGAAAATCACTTTCATGATTTTTTTATGGATGATGTACGTAGTATGTCATACTACCTCCTTGCATCTCTCTCCCCCCTCTCAATCTATATACGCTCACATCTACATAGGGGAGACCGGGGTAAAGTGGTCACCTTAAGGATTGTTTGGCTATATTTCGTACAATTTTTGGATTTCTGGGTTGGGATTTTGTCGGCATGTTGTGTGGATATTATCATCTCTTTTATGTGAAATTGAAGGCCAAACAACACTTGGTGCTTTCTAAATTATAGTTTTTGTAACTAGATACAAAATGACCACTTTACCCCGGGTACATGGGTAAAGCGGTCCCATAACAGAACTGCATTATAACTCCGCAGTTATAACTATAATACTGTAAAATTACTTAATACAATGAGCACACATACTATTAATGCAGTAGCCAAGTACAATGTAAGAATGCTAACCATATCTGCCCAAGTGATTAAACAAAAATGGAAAAGAAATAAACAAGCGTTCATAATGTTTTATCAATGTAGTTCTAGCTTTGAATCTTTTGAAAGCATCTATTGAACAGACAACTCAAAAAGAAAAATGCCTTTTTCGCGCGGTTACACACAAAAGTCACTTAGGAAAGCCTTATAATCATCGTCGTCAAGTCCTGCACATGCATCATGAACCCATTTCAAACAAACACAAGAATAAATCTATCCTTCATCACGACATGATCGGGAGTAGATATCACTACAGTAAAGCCATATTGCATCTACATTTCCCTCTTCGAAACTTGTTTCCTGCTCTACAATGATGTTCCCAGTCTTTCCTGTACGTTTCTCGTGGGATAAATTACTTGATTCAGCTGACTTGGAAGTGGCTCGTCTTTGTGGCTGAGTCTTTCTCCGTGTCTTCTCACTTCGTTTCAGTTTCTGGTCAACAAGTTGATTTTATAGGGATTGCTAATTAATATGTGTAACAATGAAGAGAGTGACAAATGTTAACATGCTGTGCTGCAGTGTTTTGCTACAAAAAGTGTAAATGGGGTAAAATGGTCCCTTTGGATGACAGAGGGGGACCGTTTAACCCCATTTACACTTTTTGTAGCAAAACACTGCAGCACAGCATGTTGTCATTTGTCACTCTCATGATTGCTACACATATATGATATTCGATCCCTTATCGTGGAAATAAAAAAAGTTTTAATCATGTATCGGCTATACTATTCGAGTATGTAGTAAAGGGCTTACCTTAGATCAAAATCCTTCAAAACGTGTTGTTTTTTTTTTTAAATATCTCAGCCGCTGTTATCGTCTGATCACTGAAACTGCTACAACACAACTGTATGTTGTTGGGGATTTTACTATGGTTTGATATCGCCAGGGGACAACACTAGTTTGTAAGATACAGTAGAGGGCCCGCTTTATCCCGGGGAACCGCTGTAGACGGGTCTCCCTTACATACAAACCAATACACATATCTTCTTAAAATTACCACGAAGATCAAAGAATTGTGAACTATTTATTGTGTATAAAAGTATCAAACATGCTGAAAAAACAAAAAAGATCCAATGATTTTTACTGTTTATAAGGAATTTATCAAAATGAAAACGGAATCATGAAAATTCTAATTGTTTGATCACTTTTGCTAGTTTGTTCTTATTTTAGTAATGACTAATTTTTTACGCGCCATTAAATAGCTCCATTTCATTAATAAAAGTTTCCTTAAAATCATATTGACAGCAAACTTTAAGTATAGTAGTTATAATCTAACTTTAGATAAATATGTTTCAGATATTTTGAAGACAAATAAATGGCCATCGTTTTCAATTTGAAGCTGAAACTTACAAGTGAACTGTTTGTGGTTAAACATTGATATTTGAATGAAACTTAACAGAGAATTTTATTGTGTTCTGACACCACAGATGTAGCCATTTCCGTGTAAAATCATCTTTGGTCAGCAGTGATCCTTTTGGGTGACTTACAGACAATTTCAAGATATAATATTGACCAACATCATTCTATAAAAATTCGTTTGCAATATAGACCAACTGCTAGTTTTTTTTTTTAAGAAATCACATAACATACATAAATTTTCTCTCATTGTGTTATTTAAAAATATTGAATAATTTGAAAATTATAGATATATTTCTATATTTTCAAATATTAAAAAAATAGTAGTTTTTTTTTATTTTCATTATTACCGCAAAATTTCAATGCTTAGATGGAGCCTATTCTTTAGCAATTTTTGTGTTGTTTCGATACTAAACAGCAAAACATTGCCAAATTTCAGCTTGTTGAGCTAGAAAAAATATATCTATAATATTATCAAACGTAACAATTCTATTAGTTATAATATCAATTAGGGTTCAAAATATTTAAGAATAATCCAAGATCAATTTTGGTTATTCAGGAGTCGTTGCTTACCAACGGAGTAATTTACACAAGAATGGTTGTAATTGTGATATAAGGTACACACACTACAATTATGCCAAGTTTCATTAGAATATCAGAGGTGAAACCAAGTGGTTCGTTTGTTTCTTTAAATCGTACCTAGTGTACATACTAATCCTTTGAAATGAAACTTGGTACCCAATTCACGCTTGGTACTCAAGTCTTTCAATTACTAGGCAACAAGTAAAGAACAGCACACATATGAATCAAATTGGTAACCGCTACGAACAATATTTCTACATCTACATTTCAATTATAATAAAGGAATAAAATGTATAGTTTATTATGGGATATCAAGAAAGGATAGAGTAATGCATCCTCCAAAACTTTTCAATCTGAAAACACCATTGGTTGGTATTGGTATTGGTTGGTATGTCACATAGAGTGTGAACATTACTCGATATGCAGCGTAGCTTCGATTTCTGCAAATATCAGCAATCCTTTTAGATATTAAGAGTGGTTTCCCTTAGTCCTATTAAATGAATGTCGGGTGAGTAAAAGAAGGAATTAAGGCCATACAGTTTTCAATATCGATTTGTTTGTGAAATGGGTTTCATTCACAGCTGAAAGTTTCCTACTCTGTTATAAAGCTTTGTTCTTTGGCTACACTTCTAAAGTTTTATACATCAATAACAACTAAAAGGTATAACGATTTAAACATAATATAACAAGTTGTAAAAATCACTATTGAAGCTAGATGATATTGACAAAGTGTTTCAAGATATGTTGCAGAAACATACAGTATATTACAAATGAAGATTACAGGAAAAGATCGTGTCATTTTATTCATTTTATAGGAGAACATTTTAAAAGTTCAGAATTAGCAATGCAAGTACATGAATATCAAATACAGATTTGCTTGTAGGAGACGGACTATCCATGTTATCATCATTCATGATAGTTTGCTCGAAAGGTCCTTCGAAGAGCTAACTGAAGGTACTCTCATCTCAATTTAGTTTAAAATGGGCAAAGTACGTTCTTTTCCTTTGCTCTTTAATTATAATCTATATATCCATTAAAAATATTTTCATCTTGTAAATATATCAATATATAAAATATAGACCTGGATATATTAATTCTGTGTTAGTAATACCTGTATCAATTCTTAGTATATAGAACATAAATAGTAAATTTGCTAAATTTGCACGCAAAACCTATTCATTACCGAACATAACACTATCTTTACAAAGCAAATTGAAACTTCAAATTTTCTACGTATATGTATATTTAACATTCTACGATATTACATAATATAATGTACAGAAAACTCAAAGGATAAATTTATGGATACGTACCAACTTGCCCCACATAATTTGTATCATCTTTCCCCATATTGTCGCCTAGTATAAAGCACGCTTAGCTTGAATCACTGCACGTCGATTGTCACATGCTAAGTACAGCTTACTTTTTTCTTGTTCCTCTACTTCAGTGAGTGTTTTCTAAACAAATAAATATAATCTTATCTTACTCTCAGTTGCCCCACTTCTCTTATTTGCAATAGACATACTACTATCTGCCTTTCTCATAAGTTTTTGAAGGGAATCTTACGAAAAGTATCCATTATGTTGTGGTAAGTGCAAGTACATGTTATTCCGATCATCTAATTTATAACAAATCGAAGTTTATCGAAAGAACATAAGAATCCAATGTGGTGGCCAAAGGTCTCCATCCCTCCGGGGTCACCCCTCAACATAATTCCGCTCACCCTGCAACCTGGAGGGTGATGTGGAGTGGAGGTGGAAGACTATCTCCATGCTGAAGGGTGATGTTGAGTGGAGGTGGAGGGCCAGATCATAGCTGGAGTGGAGGTGGAGTGGTGGTGGTGGTGACATACGTGCTGGAGGATGATGTGGAGTGGAAGTGGAGGACGAACTCCATGCTGGAGGGTGATGTGGAGTGGAGGTGGAGGGGGCAGACCATAGTTGGAGTGGAGATAGTGGTGACCTCCGTGCTTGAGGGTGATGCGGAGTGGAGTGAAGGTGGAGGGACAGATCGTAGCTGGAGTGGAGGAGGTGATGGTGACCTCCGTGCTGGAGAGTGCTGTGGAGTGGAGGGCGAACTCTATGCTGGAGGAGGACTTGTTTCACTACTACATAGTGAAATAAAATAGTTCAGTGGTCTTTGTAAGTTCGTACCACTACCTACGGTGCGAATATGTGTGTGAGTTTTCATATTTTTGAAGATACTGGACAAATGACAAGCAATGATAAAATTTTGGAAAGCGGCCCCATAATACATGTGAACGTTTTTCAGATGAACTATCCTAGATTTTGACATCGTTTATTTTAGCTGAGAAATTAGAATGCCCGTAACTGCATAGGTGTATGACGCCAAAGATGCCAAAAGGCCTTAAATAATCTCGTTTTTGAAAATATTTCAATATAGCAAACTAAAACGACATACCAGTAATTTGCCAAGTAAGATGCTTGATCCAGTGTTTCCTTCTGAGACGTGACCGCTGGGGTCTACCCCAGAGTGTCAATAACACCTCCAATCAAAATCAACAAATATTGTAGCAACAAGGGCTTACTCATTGTTCTGCTAGAGGCAGATCATAGCTGTAGTGGAGGTGGTGGTGACCTCCGTGCTGGAGGGTGATGTGGAGTGCAAGTGGAGGGCGAACTCCATGCTGGAGGGTGATGTGGAGTGGAGGTGGAGGGCCAGATCAGAGCTGGGGGAGGCGGAGTGGAGGTGGAGGGTGAACTCCATGCTGGAGGGTGATGTGGAGGGCCAGATCAGAGCTAGAGGGGAGGTGGAGTGGAGGCCAGGCCAAAATGGACACCTTTGGTGGTGGCCATGAAAAATGACCACCATATCGTTTAAACATACTGCTGACTTTAGCAGTTTGTATCTCCCAAACTAATGGCCCCCTATCTTCATACTTAAAAAGAACAATTATGTGGAAGGCAACGGGTCAAAATCATATTTACTGATATCTCGTATTAATAACTACAGATAAATTATTTGGAAAGGTTTTTCAAAAGGTTTTTCATCATATGTTTGGAAATAAGACGTAGATCGCTTAGAAAAGCAAAAAGGGTGTTGTATTACTGTTAAAGGAATGTTTAATTATTATTTCACATCAATTAGATACATTCAAATACAGCGATATCGGAACAATAAAAGATTCGCACTAAACTTTTTTTTTTACTTTACCAAAGAAAGCTCAATTACAAGAAAAGGCATAGTTATAATCCACTCAATGAAACAAATATGCCACTAATGCTTGTTGTTTACATGACGGAAATAAACAGGTGAAAAATACTGTTGCCCGATTCCAATATTAATGATGGCAGGTACAGAAAATTTATATTTCCCGAAATATTTATTAAATTCTCGAAATTTAAAAACTAAAATACAGAGGAAGAAACAGTCTTAATTCTATCAGCATTCGGTACCATTCATAATTCGCAGTTACGCATAGCGTTTAAAAGGTAAACATTAAAAAAAACAGTTTATTACGAATTTGACTTAATTCAAAGTATCAAGTTCAATGAATAAATTAGAAAGTAGAGTCATATTGTGTGAAAACATTAACGTACTGTCATATGAGGTACACATTTTCAAAGAAAATGATCTCAAACAGTGCTATTAAGATTATGAATTAGAAGATTATAGGTAATTTCTTGCACCTCGTAAGAATGAAGACTGAGTAAACTTGGTTCGGCAATTCCATAGCGACAATAACTCTATTGGCTTCTTTGCAAGCACTTTGACAATTGAAACCAATAATATTTAGTTTCACAACTACGCTCAAGTATTATGCTCATCCTCTAACGTTGATCTTCCTAACAATTTAAAGTTCCATAAATTGTATATGACTTATTTTATAAGTTTAAAAAGTTTTCAACATTAGGTTAGCGTATTGTATGTCGAAGTGACACAAATGTGGTAGTTTTCTTCGAGCCAAAGTACTATGTTAAAACTCTGTTCAATGAACATAAGTATTTTTCTGTACATAATCTATACTTAATTTCCATCTCCGTTCCGGCCAGCACTGATCGTAAAATCTATTAGCAATAAATTTAAAAATTTAACCGTTGTGTATGTTAGGCGCAATTCTAAATCTTATTAACAGATAAAGGTTTTCGAAAACTTGGAAATAAATCAACAAGAAAATTACCAGTTCACTTTTCAAAATACTTAATAGGCCTCACGAATTTACTTGTATATCCAAGTATAGTCTAACATTTAAACTATAGTGCCGAACAAAAGATAAAATAAAAAATAACTCTCATGTTTCTACGTTTGAAACGTCAATAAATTATCTGCATGCATACTCTATGTTCTTTCTCATGAGTGGATGTGAATTGATGGTAAATATATTTCTAAAAGAAAATATATCACGGTACCTCTCTTTCCCTACTTCACAATTCTTCAAAATCTTGTTACCGAAATTAATGTTAATTGATAAATTTCCTTCAAAAATTCCAAAGGAAAAATTCTGTTACCGTTATTTCTAAGAAAGAACCTTTATTTCATTCTAAATCTAGCACTGATGAATTCCTGGAAACTATTGCATACTTGAGAAGAAAAAAACAACAATTGTGACTAATATTGCCCACATATTAGGGAATTCATTTCATTGTTTACTACGCTAATTAATTTATGGGAAATTCACTTTGCCCTGCTACAAAACAAACATAGTATCAGGCGAGCAAGATAACGTGGTAATGAACCTGCGTTTCATCCATCACCTTCAGAGAGACAGACATGTAGCCTGCGCATCACTTAGTGATGAAGGGTACGTCCCGCTTCTCACGCACGTGTATTCGAATACATCAGTGTGCATAAGCGTGAAAATTGGTAGCAGAACGCAGTCAACCCTCATGGTCGCAGTCGGTTCGTACCACCCACCTTGACATAATTTGTCACTTTGAATCTAAGGAAATAAAGCCTTATGTAACAGTAGCTGTCCTAATCACTCAAGCTGACCCTCAAAAAAAGAAGATAAAATAATCATTGCATTCACTTCAATGAAGTCGTGTCTGCTTATAATACCTTATTTGTCTTCGTATAAATACAACCACTCTGATTAAGATCATTACATATTCAAAACAGAACTTGAACAATAATCATTCTCTCAGGATTATCTATACAATATAATAGTGTATGCCCAAAATAGTGAAGATAATATTTTGTATCTGTGTTTCAAAATGTCTTCGCTTCTCAAGTTACTTATAGCATGCTTACTTTTCATAAACATTGCTGCAGCTCCAGTAAGTATAATTTCTGTAATTTTTTTTTACTAGATCAATTCAAATCGCATTTAAAAATGGAAGTAATAAATTACATTTTGCATACAGTGTAGCCAAAAAACAAGAGGAACGGAATTTCAGATGATATGTCTAATTTTATTATTTTTTTTCCTTGCTAGAAACATAAACACGTTATATATATATTCAAGCCAACGATTGAATTTAGAACATTTTGGAACATGCTTTTGAATTTATTAGACAAAGTTCAAAGCTAAAATACAATGGAAACATACGAAATTTTCATCTAAAAATAATTAATTCCACTCTTCATTATAATTTACACCTAACTTAAATTCCTCTTACCTGAAGTGATGAAATTATTGTAAATAACAGCTCCACAGTACGTTAAATATTTATTTAATGGAAGTTAACAAATCAAACAACGAGATTGTGTGAGGATATGTTTGACTTAAATCATAATGAATATCCAAAGTACAGTGGTTC
>JAGDQP010025936.1:0-16519 GCA_022664845.1 Lepisma saccharinum
GTAATAATGATTGTTGGTGTGTACAAAGACAAAAATAGGAATAAATAATGTTCCTAAAATAGGCTCTAATCTTTGTTATAATATTTCTAGCCTAATCTAAATTAACATTACTTTAAATTACCTGAAGTCAGTTATTTATGACGGGGTGAATCGGTCCAAAAGTGACAGTGTTTGGTGCTCTCTCTTAATGATTTTCCCTAAATATTGTTTTCGTCTCTCGTTTTAAATAGCAAATTATATATTTTCCTTGTAAAGTGCGCCCCTAGGCCCGGGCCTAGTGGGCCTATGCATAAATCCGGCCCTGATTGGACCAACGTTGCATTCTCTTTCGAAAATTGCGAAAGCGGTTTTCTCTTTTTTGGAAATTAGAGTGGGTTCCCCTCCTTTTTCGTTTTAATTCAGCTTTAATATTGTATTCCATAAGCAGAAAATCACTTTCATAGTTTTCGCTACGGTAGCCAAAGAAACGTTGGCCCAATATTTCTCTAATTAACAGCATTTAAGTTATACATACCTATCTCCGTCACGTGCTAGCAGAATTACAGCGAAAGACATTGATTCTTTCCAAACTTGAAAAGGAAAAGGAAACAAGAGTTATGGAACGCACTGCATGTAAGAGAGAGAGAGAGAGAGAGAGAGAACTAAAGAGCTAATTTAAAAAATGAGAGATGTAGCAACACTATCTTTCTTTTTGTCTTTCTGTCTCCCTCTTCCCTTCCTCTCCATTCGCCTTCTTCGTGCGAAATCCTCCCATTGTTCACTGAGTAAACATGGCGAGAAGCAGATGTTCCAAACCAGATCGGATGAAACCTGAAGTGCTTCAGGTTTTCTTCCGACAAAATGTCTGTCAGACAAATCGGAAGCTTGCCGGATAATGTGTAAGCAGATGTGCGGAGAAAATGTCTGACTAATCCATAAAGTTGCGTACTAGAAATCAAAATAGAAATTTAACTTTGGTAACACAAATTATAATTACTGTTCTACAGAAAGCAGTAGGCCCTCGTTATTTCTTTGAATTTCAATTATTCAATAATTTGATATCTTCTTATAATAAATAAATAGAATAGAAACCTCATATATACCCACTACAATTATACCCACTACACCTCTGAGTACCTCTATTAGCAGAAATACCATTAGAAAACGCATTTAAGAGTACAATTCGAAAAGTGTGAGGATTACGGTCCAATTCTACTATCACACATGTTTAACTCTGTCCTGGTATATGAGTGATTTGTAAATTGTGATCAAAGGTTAAAAAGTTCAATTCTCTGTTAGCCCATATTGAACGGGGTGATTCAGAATCCACTTTATAGGACAGGTCCTTATAACATCATCCATATACGAGACCATTGAACTGCTTCTGAGCTGAATGCTAATCATCATCATTATTATCATTAGCATGAGTACTTTGGTTATTTTAGTCTGGAAGAGAAATGTACAAACTGGTATACTGTTGAAATATAAATCTTTACACCTAATATTCCAGCCTGTATGAGTCGTCCAGAAACAAACTACATCATTCTACTCACACCTCAAAGTCATATTTGTAACAAATCTTTCTTTAATTATCTAGACGGTTCATGGAACACTTATAGTACTAAAAATTTTTCAATTTATGATTTTTTCCACTTGTTCCAACATTGTTGCTGTACCTATATACATAAAAAATATTGTAGTTTCATACAATGAAAAAGCTAAGGACAATTTTCCGTTTTATGAAAAGTTTTTTCACTTGTTCCTACATTGCTGCTGTACGTGCATACATAAAAATACTGTAGTTTCATAAAATGAAAAAAAGTTAACCATTCGCTATTTCTGGAAAATAATTTAGAAACATTTGTACTTTTTCCCGAATTTTGCTTTCACAACAGAGTGCAGTAAAACAATAATACATAGAGCTGTGCACAATTCCAAAGCACAAAGGATTTCTTAACTTGTCAGATTACATTGTTTCTATCTTTTTTCGACGTAGGGTAAGCGTGTGATTGTAAGAGTTTGCGAAAGCGGCGGACAATACCTTTGCGCAATGAAACTGGGAATAAAAAAAACACCGTTTTTCATGACGTAAGGAATACAATCCGATTATATATTTATTTATTCGCCTATCATAGAGCAATTGCTCCAATAAAGATAGGTGTTACCCAGTACAATCAATGTTTAAAACAATGTACATTTTACAATCCTAAGGTATATGCTGAAAACATAAGCAACTGTGCCTAACATACATACTACAAACACAAAATGCAGTTAATAGAATACAATACAATTATGCACAATATACACACACAGACTCGCACACACGCCCAGACATTACTGGACTATATATATTTCGTGAAAAATAATAACAATAATAATAAGAAAATATTAGGGAAGAGATAGGTTGTACATAGGAGAATATAAAAATATACTATACATTTAACATATCAGATTATGAACTCATGATATTGTAAAAAATTAATGAATAATAAAGAATGAAGAAACGGTATTAAACACACATAATTAAGTTTCAAAACAAAGGATACACATGGAAACCTCACCATTATAATTGTTACCTAATACTCGTTTAATATTTTTACCATTGTTTTCTAAATCTAGGTTGTAATTTATTTTTATAATTTCGTTATGTTCATAACACATTCTTATCATGGGGGAATTCTTATGTAAAGTTGTTTTCAACTTGGGTATCTAGAAAGGAAATCTAACTCTTAAAATAGCCCGTTTAGTGTTGAAGTTCAAGGCGGAGTTTGTTCTTGGCGGAACATTTAACTTCATAGTTGTTTCCTAGTGGCGAGGAAGTGTATTCATTCAAAATTTGGTGAAGATATAATAAACGGTGTAGAAGCATTTGTAGAATTGTACTTTATAAAATGTTGGCAACATTGACTAACAGTGGTGTATTTCGTGAAATTCGTTCTTAGTGGAACTTTGTGTGATGTGGAAAGATGCGAAATTTCACAGCTTTATCTATATTAGTTACTGAGCTCTGTTGATGAATTAGAGATTTGTTGACAACATTGGTAACTTGTTTTCTTGGCCTACCAGTGAACCCTACAGACGTTCTCTAATGGTGCCGAAGAGTATTCATGCGGAAATTGGTGTATATATGAACAGTAAAGAAGCATTTCCAGATAGTTTTTAACTTTCTAAAGTTGGCAACACTGTCAAACGGGATCGAATTTCGTAAAATCCATTTTTAGTTTAACTCTATATGACTTGTAAAAAACGTAAGAAACATTTGAGAGCTGTATCCACATTAGTTATTGAGTTTCGTTGATTATACGGTGAGCAAGTGAATGAGTGATTTCTTGGCAACACTGACAATTTGCGTTTTTTATGAAGCGTGCAACCCCACAGTCGTTTCCTAATGATGTCGAAGAGTATTAGTGGAAAATTTGCTGTAGATATGATGAATGGTGTAGAACTACAAGTATTAGGAAGTTCTTCATTTTTAAAAGTTGGAAACACTGTCAAACGGGTGGTGAATTTCGTAAAATTCGTTCTTAGTGGAACACTACATGACTGTAGAAGACCGTATGTAAAGTTCCCAAGCTCATTAGTTACTGAGATCCGTTGGTTATTCGGTGAGTTGGTGATTTTCAATTTTTAATTTTATATACATCTAAAGTATGAGATGAAAAGTTACAACGCAGTTACTAAATTGCGTCTGGTAGTAAAATTTCGCATTGATTGTTATATGCAATGTCATAGATAACTATCAATTCAAATTAAATAATAATTAGATTTTGAATGTCATCTAATGTAATACTCGTCTAATGTAATACGATATATTCACTTGTTTCACAATTATAACATTATTCGATTTTATTTAAAAAAAAACTTATATCACTGTTGTGAAGATTCTTCTCCAGAAGATACAATTCACTATTCTGAGGCAGCAATCTGATAATAAATTCAGAATTTAGAAATATTATTTTAGTTTCCAAATGTCTTAATTCAAATATTTTATTTAATAAAAAAATGTGAACCAAATGTACATTAGACTTATATAAATGTTAAAACCAAGATATATAGGGTTTAGAGAGAAAACACAAAACAAGTAAATAACAAATAATTACTTGTAGGCACATTCCACCGATGCCAAAGCTAACTCCAGAAGGATACAGAGTTTGGGTCATGGGATTCGACGGATTCGACCCAGCAAAGTTCGACTTCAATGAAATGACCAAATGGGGACTGACTGTTCTTGATCTTCAATTGCTACTGGATGATTACGCAACCGGAAACATATTCATTCTTGACGTTTCTCAATTTGGAATCAGACACATCCTCAGAATACGGTTGCGTCAAGTGAAGAGATTTGTTGCTTGTCTTCAGGTAAGTTAATTTAACAATCTCGATATGTTGGAAATGTTATGTTCCAGGCATTTTCTAAAATTCTGTTTACTTGATTACTTAAATGTAATTTGTGTCTTCGCTTTTCAATTGAATTTATTTTAAGTCCTTTAGGCAATTATGGCTCAGGCCGTATGGATGATGATGGGATGAATTGGTGGAATGAAGAAAGTGGGAGGAAACGGGAGCACCCCGAGAAAACCCAGGCACACGTTGTTTGTCCACCACAAAGCCGACATGGATGAGCAGAGATCGATCCGACGACCCCTAGCACCAGAGGTGAGTGCTCTACTAACTGAGCCACCGTGGCCTTTCTTCTCTTTTCAATTTAAAACTATTTTTTTGAAAGGAAGAAGTTATAGTATTTATTATTGTAGTAGAGAGATCATTTAGTATTATAATGGAGAGGTAATATCTTTAAGAAAACCAATGAATCATGCATTTCGTTCTAAGTGTTATGGTGTTCATTACGGAGAAAATAAAACAGTTGAAGTACGCCGTTAAGTATTCCAATAACAACTCCCAAATCTTAGCACTTTTGATTGGTCAAGAAAACTGAAATTCGGCGTGATGATTCGTGGGTAGGTTAGAACTGTGGAAGAAATCATAATTTACAATTAATCCGTTAAATAGCTCAATAACACCTCACAACTTCTAAGTATTGTAAATGTATTTCGCGCTGACCTACAAAGATGAAAATTGGCATAATGATTCCTGATCAGGTTGCAATTTGAGAAAGATTCAAATTTACATTTCCCCATCACGTTTCAAATTTATATTTCTAATATCGAAGTTCATTTTTAATATCTGATGGAAGGGTTGTTATGGGTGACAGTTGAATCCACGAATCAAACCAAACTCGAATGAAAGTGCATAACAGAAAACCCAATGTGCTAAATCAGAGTCTCGAATCCAATGTAGTGACACGAGGTGACAACGGTACCTAACGAAAGATAAGGTCTCATAAATTGTACCACTTGATTAGTAGAACTTGTTGATTATAAATATAACTTCATTCTGTAATCATATACGTGCCCATTTCCAAAACTCCACGTGCCACGGTTTACCAACTGTAATGCAAAGTGTGAAGATTCAAAGTGATTCAATTTATAAGAAGCAACTATAAATCATACCACTTGTAATAGAAATTGAGCCGTTAGTATAAATCAAGTTTGGGAGTGGTAATTTAAGAAAATAATGATACAATAATGTATTATATATTTATGTCATAGCTTATAATACGTATGAGAGTTTTTGCAATTTAACCTTGCTTGCATAAACAAAGTGATGTTCTTGAAATGAAGGAAACAATAAACTTGTAACACTTGTATAGATATTAGTTGAACGAAACTAGACTTTCTACAACACATTATTTTAAATGTCAGCCACTTATATTCAGTTTTACGCCAACCACAATGAAATAGTTTCTCATTTGCACTTACTTCACATATTTAGTATGCAACCAAATTCAATACTTAAATCACTGGATCATAAGTTCTTCTTTAGTTTCTTCACATATAATGCAATACCAGCTAGTTGAGTTGTTGGTGGTAAATGTTGCACATACGTATTACTGCTTGGGGTTTCTTGTTGTTCAACTGATAATGACTAGAGTGGGAAAAGTTATACGGTTTCTTTTTCTCTTTTGCAAAACTGGAACTGGTAATAATTAATTGGGTAAAACTTTCGACCTGTGAGTGACAGTGGTTAAACGATAACACATTCCTGTATAATATGCAGGTTCTGATATTAGCTTTCAGCCTTGTGCCATATTCCTAGTATCAAGTTCGTGGTGGCACATTTTTTAAGGCATGGCTGTTTTCACTTTAACACTACTTTCTTTCCCAAAAATGAGAAATAATGCACGTATTGCTGTCTAAACTTACTAAAATATAAGATAAGGGATACGCATTTTTGTGCAACAAAATTCATACATAGCTGTGAGTGTGTGTACGCTTACTTGTTCATTCAAACATTAGATTTTAGGATACAAAATTTAGCAACAACAATCTTTTCCAGCTGTGTGTCCTCTACACTAAGCGTGTTTCCTGTAGGTACACAACACGTACAAATGTATATTTCCTTCGATTGATGGCGTCACTATGCAAACGGGTTGCCAAATACGCAGGCATTACAATTTGCATGCCTGTACAATTTATAAGACTTTAACCCACATGATGATTCAGTCCTTACAGAACTCGTAACTTGGAAAATATTTGACGTAGTGCTTTCAAACAAAATGTTAGGTATGGTAAGTGTATATGCTGAGTTAATTTATAGTATTGGTGTAACCAGTGGTGTCCAGGAAATATTTATAGGAGAGTCAACCTTAAAATATTGAATGGAAAGTGGGTTCTGTTTTCACGAAATTTGAACCTTCATTGAAAACTGAAGTGTTAGAGAAAACATCTTGTGTTATTTCTTATGGTTTCACAGTTATGATAACCTATGGTATACCACTATTACCTATGCAACCTCGCCTATCACCAATAACTCAACAACTAGCGCATGCATAAGAAGTGTATGATAATAGAGCGTATGCAGAAGTGGAATATTGCCGTCTGAGAAATAATAGCATGATCGGAATAAGTAGAAATTGGTCAATTTTGAAAGCTAAAAAAAATACAGAGAAAGGTTAGTTTAGAGTTAGCCGTATCCATTACGTAATGAGTAACAACTAGCGTATGACTTACGTTGATAAATTCTATACTCTATATAAATTCTATATGATACACGTTAAAATTCTAAATTCTTTATGAAAACAGTTCAGAATTAGAGTAGGCTATTATCATTGAGGGTAGCTTTCAACTACATAACGTATAAGAATGTTTTTATACATAAGTTTAAGAAAATTAAAAAAAAATAGTTCCAAGAACTTGAATTTTAACTTATCCTTTATACCTATTTCCGACTTCATTTCAGTGCTGTGTTTTTTACAATCTACCAAGTTGCTGACGTAATACTTGTTTCATTAACATGAGTTATCATAACTGCCAAACCGTAAGAATTAATACAACATGTTTTCTGTAGCACTTCTTTAATTTGTAGTGAAGGTTTTAATAACGTGAAACAGTACTCACTCTCCTCTCATTATTTTAAAGTTTATTCTCCGTAGAGATATTTTCTGCATATCACTGTTAACCCACTATCTTAAATCAATCCAGCATATACGCTCCTTCTATCTCTGTTTTTGTTTTGAAGGCCTACGTCAAATATTTTCCGAGGTTTGAGCTCTGTAATAACTGAATCATCATGTATATAATATAGGTTCGTTAGATTTCACTGTGACTTTATGACTCTAGAACGATTTAAAATTCACTGCTCAGCTTTCCCACGCCTAGGTTTTCTGTGATGCAGTTTATTTTGAGTTTGGTTTAATTCGCCGACTCCACTGTGACGTACGGAAGGTCCTCTGGTAAATTTGCAATTAACCCATTAAGTAGCTATACGTCAATAATATCCCCAACCCGGGATATGAAAATGCACTTCCTCATGGCTATGGGATTATTTCTTCTTAAAACAGCGTTTAGCTATGGTTTCGTGTTTAGCCCCCGGATTCGTTGGGCGTTTGAAGTAAAAGTGAACACACGAGCACAGCAAGGCGAACTTTTGACTACACCAAAGAAGTTGTTACCGAAAAAAAGAAATGTATATGTTTAAGGCGTTCTTTAATATCATCTGTTTTGTGTGCATAACGTACTTGTTTGTATGTTCCACACTTTCTTCTGTTCGTATTTGTTCCTCCTTTAATTTTTTATTACAACAATTACATACTGGATTACTGTATTTTCATTAAATTCACCGATGTCATATCTGTAAACAGTTATATTTTTTTTTAGGTCGACAATAACGTAGTTTATCATTGACGCTTCAAAACCTCAAATCTATATTTTTAGTTAATTTACCTACTTGCAGTTTCTTCGATGGAAATTTCAAAACACTATCACATAGTAGGGCAAAAATAAGGATTGAAACACAACAGAATCGTTTTCATTTTACCCCTTGAGCTTATTTCCTACTACGAGTTCCCGGAAGGTTACTCTTCCACACTCTTGAGAAGTGCGCATGCGCCAACCCCGATTTATGCATAAATATGGTTTTAATCATAATATATTTTACCATTTACGACCCAAAAGGTTCCTTGCAGTATTGCCAACTGAACAATTTTATCACCAAAACTAATAACTGAATAGTTAATAAAACTAATGACTGTTTTACAGCATTATCTTACATATTATGTATACTCCCAGCGATCAAAATCATCTTAACAACTTTTTATTATTTAGTTTTGATAACACTGATTATTTACTCACGGAATAGTATCTTTCATAATAGACCAAAAAAGTCCCACTTTCATTTTTTGGCAACATTAATTATTTGATCAGGTGGAGAGAGGTGTTTTTATGCTGCAATGGGGAAACTGCGAGCGAATGCTGGAATAGTATTTTACATTATAGACCAAAGCCGCTTTCATTTTACTTCAGCATTATAATAAATATTGATCTTCAATGCTGGATTACACCAGGCGAATGCCGGAATGATACATTCAACATAAGACCTTTTCGTTACTTTCTCTCTCTCTATTTATAAAATAACTCTGATCTTTTGTAAATTGAAAGTGTGTAAATTGTTGCTTATTATTACTATAGCTATGAACTTGCTGTTTCGAATAATAATAATATTTTGTTATAGTGGCAATGAACATTTTCTGTTGGTTTAAAACTCTATGAAACAATTGAAATGAAACTTGCTGTTTTTATTCGTTTCTGAAAAAAAATGATTTTTCTCGGTTCAGAATTTTCATGCATTGCTATTGCACTTTGTATAAATAAAACAAAGCTCTTTGAAAACGAAAGTTGTTGTGGGTTATTGTGAAACTAGTAAATGGAAGTATCTAACAATGCGAAGTATTTAACAGGATTCTTATGCGAAGGGTAAATTATTTTATGTTAGAAATCTATTGAATCAAAAATAACCTTAATTTTTTTATTAGTTATCATGCACACGCGATTGACTAGCTATATTCAATTTCTTCCAAAAAATGTAATTTGCTTTATAAACTTTTTAAGTAAATTTCCTTAAGAATCATCTGTTAGAAATAGTGTTAATTACATTAATTTGTGATATTATGAAAAAAAACAACTCATAATCTAAAAAACAATGTGAAATTATTAAAAAAACAAGTGAGTTAAAATGCTTTAGTTTTTAAGTACATGAGAAGAATGCTGGGATTGTACTGTCAATGCTACACTTTTCGCTACTTTTTCAAATGTCGCTGTGCTGTTTTGCATGGTGAACTGCTAGAAATGTTTTTACGTAGCTCGTGTAGCATTTGTTTATAGTAAATATATTATGGAATCATCATCACCTTTTAATGGCAGAGGGGCTGTAAACCTTGTGGAATTAGTATCACTTATAACTTATAAAATTCAACTATTATACACTGTGTCTGTGATTTGCAGTGTAAATTTATCAAATAAAAATTAATGAGCTTCTTCTAGAGCTGTATCTGCTTTTCTATAACATTTATGGAGCGTTGTTAATTGTTGCTGAATATCATAAGGTTTTATAGACTGAGACATATATGAAACTATTGAATCTACTGTATCCGCCTGGAGAATTGCATTTGTTGATTTAGAAGCAGCCACATTATATGCAATATACTGTTGTATTGCTGCTACACAGTCTAAGATATATTTTTATGCTACCCCAATATCATATGGTTCAAAATTCTCAGTGTGTATATTGAATCACAAACTTCTCGGAAGATGTACACACATTTCGAATTTTAGATAGAACTAATATTAAGAACTGCAAAAAAACTAAAAATTAGCAAAAATAATGCAAGGTGTGAAATTGAAGGATTTAATAATGTAATATACTCTTTACTTGCAGAAAAAACACATAGTCTCACTAAAATTGTTCTATTACTCTTTCATTCTTTACATCATAAATATATGAGGTTTGAGCTATAAGTATCACAGTGCAAAAGGTATTTTCAGGAACTGCTTCTTCAAAATCCATTATAATTTTAATATTCTTTCTTTCGTTAATAACAACTTTCTTTCGTTTACTTGTATTAATAACATACATTGGACGATTATTTATAAACCATTTTGGAGAATAAAACATATCAGTATTTTTCTGTGTTACACGTTTAAAAGCGGTTAACTATCCTACATTTTAAGATAATCTGCATTTGTAATATCCAGGTTTAAGTTCCCACGAGGGAAGATTTCGTTATGAACATTTTTTAAATAGCTATTTTTAATCTTACGTGCATCAAACTTACTAGCATTTCTCCTGAGTATTATCATCACGATTAGTTTGAAAAAGAACTATTACAAAATCGGGCATATCAAACTGCAGTGAATTAATCTGTGTTGTTACATCAAATTCGAAATAAGAACCTGAAACATGTCGTTGAACATTTTGATACGTGAGAAATTGAATTGGTATTCGAGATTGTCAAAGTATATCGGCTTTTAATTTCATTGAATAATTTTTCTTGTATTCGACAATTGGTATTCTCAGCTCCATTGAAGTAATTACTAATTTAGCAGGATGAGATAACGTACCATCATCTAAAGTACCATCTGCTTTCTTCGTTTTCCAGCGATAAAATAAAACATCATTATTTGCACTTCTTTTAAATGTTATTCGAAGTCCACTCTTCTACATAATTTCCTTATAATCACTAAGGAAACCAAACAGTGAACGTAATGGAAATAATACTGTATTCTCTTTTCGTGGAAGTTTCGCATCACTAATTAATCCACCCATCTTAAAATATTCAAGCTCAGGCTTTGATAATCGACATGTGGCAATAGCAGTTGATGTAATTTCTAGATAATCAATTCTATCAATAACAGTACCATGTTTGCGTAACCTGCGAAAATAAATATGGAACAAAATTATCTATTAATTTAATATTTCACCCTGCAGTAAAAGTTCCTCTAGCGTCTGTTCCAATCACTTCATATTTAATATATAAATCGCCGTAGTGCGGGTGCACAAATCCATCTCCGGAACTGATGTCAAATTCAATGTATTTATTTGGTTCATTCAAGTTATTAAATGTACGACGATTTAGTGGGAAAAATTGATACTTATAGCTTTCAATAAATTCCATCTTAAAAAAATATTATATTCTTCTTTGTTTTTGCTGTCATTCTTGTTATAAAGATATTATAATTAGATTATTTAAGAGTCGTCATTTATGATCATGAGAATTGCACTTGTTATCGTACCACCAAAACAAATTGGTTCATGCAATTCATTACTAACACTTATTTCAATGGAACGTATATGACTCTCTTGTATAGGAAAATTAATGGATATTGAAACTCATAAGCAATTAGTTCTAAAAATTCCGTCAATGGTTTAAATGTAGCTATAATATTCGTTTCCTTGTGCTTATATTCACCATCTGCTATAATCATACACCTTGCTAAATTACAGTGTAAATTAATTGTTTCAATACTTAAGAACTTTGGAGGAAATTGACCCACATGAGTCTTTTCTGGATTAAGATCGGTATTATTCTTGAAACCTAATAACTTACCAACGGTTCCCACATTAAAATTTTCTGCAAATGGTGTAACTTCCATGCGATGTGTCACATGATTTTCATTTAGAAGCACTTCTTTTGGTAGAGTTGTTTCTAATGTTGATGAGTTATATTGGCCTGGTGGAATAGTATATTTTTCTCCTTTATAGATATAAGTATTATTGTTTTTGTTACATTTGGTATTAGGTACAAACTATAGAATGCAACCAGTGCAATTTTCAAATTATAATTTTGATTTTTAATTTCATTATGAAGATTCAGTCGAAGCTTTGGTGTAGTCCCTGATAGATGCAATACAATCATTTTAAATAAAAGACTATGTAATATACCATTTTTATGCATCATTAATTATTTAATCAAGTTTCAATCTTTCAATAGCTTGATGAAAATTGTATCGGTCAAATAACAACTTTAAGAGTTTAATACATAAATGACCACAAATCACATCATCAAAATGTATTCGATCACTATTATATTCAATTATTGTATTACTAGGTGTCAAATAATCAGTGAAAGGCTTGGGTGCTACCCCACCAAATGAATCGAATACGTATGCTTTATTATCATCGTACCAATAACATATCCAATGCGTTTCAGTATTAATTGATTGATCTAAGTTAACAACAGCACATTCATGTTGAGTAGATGGAAGATTATCCGACATGTATACACCTCTAAAGTGTTTTATAATTAATTCTTTAGCTATATGTTCGATATCAAAATTAGTGAACGCTTTTTTACTCTGTTTAAGTCCTTCAGGAGCTTTTTGTTTCTTTGTTTAAGTCCTTTACCTTTAGCTAGAATTGATGATTCCATAACTTCATTATAACGGCTTTGTTCTTCTAACTCTTGCTTATTTTTCTTTGCATCAATTTCTGCTTTAGCTATAGTTGCTGAACCACCTGCAAGACTACCAACAGCTCCCAATGTAGCAAGAATTGTAAATATGAAACCACCTGTTTTCGGATGCTTACGTAGTTTCTTTAACTGAGCTAGACTTAATGTTAGAGCCATATTATGCCCCTTTTTCTTAAGCATTTTTGTTTCTTCGCAAGTCGTGCTTTATTTAAAATACTGTTAAAATTTAATGACTTCAATTCCTGTGCCGGAATTTGAAATTTCACACCATTTGCTTTCATTATATAAAAAGACTATATTATATTCATGAATTTTGAATTGAATTTATTCGACAACTACGGCTCATGCTGCTACGCTGCGTTTTGACTAACTTTAAGAAAAAATGCAGCTATCTATAAACCCCGTCCCATTTTTCGTTTTGTATTCATTGCCATTGCTACTCCTAATGAAGCTAATTTTTCACCTAATCCAGCATCTTTGCTAACAACTCTATGAAAAGCTCTAAACTCTAAGCTTTGATCAGCTCTATGCCTATCTCATAGATCTTTAAAGTTCTTATAGGCAATAGCATGCTCTCGACATGCTTGATCTAATTTATTTATACCTCGATCACCTCTCGCTAATCTTTCTTCTAAACGAGTACCAGGACCACAGAGCTCATAGCCGGGAAGTTGTAGTTCAAAGTTTAATTTATTAATAATATCACTAAGCCTTTACCTTCAACAGTCTGCCAAAATTTTAGTGGAAGAATATGAATGATTTTTATGAGGTAACCTAAACCCTTTGGGTTGAAACAATAAAGTTTGATAAACGAAACGAAATCATATCCATTAAAAAGTTCTTATTCGCAGCTGCTTCTTCACCTGCTATAACTAATAATCTATTTACTAACTTTCTAACATCATCCATCCAAATAAATTGTTGCGGCATATTTGTGTAGCGCTTAATTCCTTTTCCTTGCTTCCCTTCTTTCAAACCTTCATCTTTAGTTTTCAGTTCAAGCCAAATAGGTTTAATTAATGTCTTGAACTTATCGCTGGAGCTTGACTTCATTCTATTCTGTGATGGATCATGATTCTGATATAAAGCATTTGTCATCTTTAAAATTTTCTTATAAGTTTCATAATCTTCTTCAGTGAAACCTACCGGTTGCTTACGAGCTATTAACTCCATAAACCTTCTGTTCCTTTAAATTTTTCAAAGAGTGGAGCCGATGGATCATGTGCAATCTTCCTTTCATTATAAATAATTAAATCATCATTATCAAAGAAAGCATTATAACTTCCAATTTTCCGCTGCACTACTCCATCTATATCAATAGAGTATAACCCAAACACTTCGTCTTTATCCGACCTATTAGTACTCAAGTATCGACTTGCTAATGGACCTAACTGATTTTCTTTCTCTTCTTCATCATCACCTTCTTTCGTTTCTTTAGTCTCTGGTAATGCCTAAGGCGAAGCAAATAACAGTTTCTCAAATGAGGTTTCAGATGATGTTGGTCGATAATTATATATATTCTGTTGTGCTACAGGTAATTAAATTTCTATTGTCATTGGTTACTCCTTTAATTTCATTTCCTAACCTTTCAATCGCCTCTATCAATGGTTTCTCTTGACGTTTTTGGTTTTCTTAATAGCTACAGTGACTCTCTTTCCATTCTTTAAAACGTTTCTCCAAGACATTTTGTAATTCAGTATTATTTGATTTTTGTTTTGACAATATATAAAAAGACTATATTATATCCGTTTTGACATTATAAAAAAGTAACGTACGTACATCAATTAATTATAAAACGTTATAAACATAAATGACATAAACGATCACTCGATTATAAAGAAATGATCGATTTTGTTTCGATACTTTCCATTGTCCGACTTTCTCGTCATATCAATTGTTATAAAACCATAATGTTCCTTCCATGCAATAGAACAAATATCCTTAAGTTTACTAAATGACATATCACCAACAACAAACTCATTATAAATATGGTTTAAATTCGTGTTATCTTGACGAAATATCCATAAGAAATTTGCATTATCTCTAATAAGTTGTTTCGGAACTTTTACTATATGTTTGTGCTAAGTAAAAACAATCCATTCATTTATGTCTGCCCTGTGTGAAGTAATTCCGAACCTCATTCTGATCCTCTATTATATAGTAATTAAATATAATAACAGACCGTTGCTTGCAATATTCTAACTTTATAACAGAATGTTTGAATGTAGCCAACTCATAGTGGAACCTCTTTTGTATATCATTATAAATGTGCTGCAGTTGTTGATACTTGGGTTGTTCTAAGCTCTTAGAACGTATAAATGTCTACCATTTCAATAAAGCCAATTTGGAGCTAAAATGAAATTATCAATAACTAATGTTGTTTTTCAGCAACCCGATGTGCCTATTATTAAGCAACGAATGTTATTAGGAAGAAGTTCACCATTCACCTTATTATAATCATTAGGTAGCGAAAGTCGTTTCTTGACACTCCACATGTTAAACTATTTATATTATCGCTTCGAGATCAATCCAAGAATTATGATTTGAAGATAAACCTAACTATTTAACATATGCTTTCTTTTTAGTTGTACGTATAACCTTTTCAATTAAATATACATGAGGGTGTTTGGTCTTCATTAGTTCTTGCTCGTAAAAACGACCCTTACTAATCTCATTGCGCTCATCTTTTAAGTGATATGATCATTCTTAAAAACTAGCTATTTGAAATATTTCTTTGCTCCAATTGCGTGTGAAGCCTCTTTCTAACTTATTTTTAAACTTGCTAATTCGAACATAGTCTCCTTTACTATATTTCGCCTTCGAGAATGATGTATACCTCTTGCTATAGACTGTTGATATTCATTTTTGTTCGTTTTCTTTCTTCACGGCATCAATCGGTTTGATTTTCACCGTTCTATGTTTTTATTGTTATACGTCTTCATTAGCGCTTGTATTATATTATATCATTTGTAATTACCTTGCAGTGTGAATTGCTTCCACATCAAATTACGTAATGTTCTATTAAAACGTTCACTAATACTAGCTTTTTTATCACTGTATGAAGAGTAATGAGTAATACCTTTTCGCTTCATTAATTTAATAAACTCTTTATTATGAAACTCGCTACCGCGATCTGTTTGCAAATACTTTGGTGCTTGTTGAGTTGCTTTGAGTATTGAATTAAACGCTTGTGTAACTTCTTTCCCTGTTTTATTTTTAACTGGTACAGCCCATGCATACTTACTAAAAGTGTCAATATTGGTTAGAAGATAAGAATATCCTCTATTTAATTTAGCTACGCCTTTCAAGTTTGCAGAGTTCATTTGAACCAAATCTGCTTGCCATAAATCATGTATACCCGTTGTTACAACAGGTATTCGTCTATAATTCCGTCTCGCGGGCTTGTGTAGTTCTTCAGCAATTTGTAATCTACTATTCATTCTATTGAGAATTAATTTAAATTAAAAAAACATTCTATTGAGAACTAATTTAAGATCGAGAAATCAATTGAGCAATAAAGATTAAGTCAATAGATATTGGATACTCACCAGGCGAAAATTTATCTGATCGAACTACAAGCACATCACCTTCTACAACATCAAGCTCATGAAGTATAATTTGATCTGATGGTGCATCTGGTACTCTATACCTTCATGTATTCCTAATGATAAATTGTCAAATTTTTGTCCACCACTCGCTGAATATATATATATATATATATATATATATATATAT
>JAGDQP010025937.1:4210-26409 GCA_022664845.1 Lepisma saccharinum
TTGTTTCTCAAAGTAACTTATTCAATTGTTCTTGCATATAAGTTAAGGATAGTCTATTAAATTAATTTTCAAGCATGGACGCGATAACGAAACACACATACTACAAATGTGAATTGGTTCCCTCAGTTGAGGATTATATTAAATGTAGTGTGATGGGTGAGTTATATACTACCTGAAGAAGACTTGAACACAATTTCCCTAGCTTTAGAAATTCATTTCAGAAAGAAAACGTTATTATCTTGACATAGTATGTAATGAACGTGTGGTCACCCTCGAGGGAATACAGGCCAGTGGGCGCAAGGCACCTTTCATAAATTTACACAAGGCACTTAAGTCTTTGTAACATGAACCAAAGTTATCTTACTTCAGTTACGTCCAAGTGTTTTACACCCTATAACATAAACGTTACAACACACAGCTGTGGAAGATTGCCAATATGTCGCCCATAACTACCTATGAACACAACATACCCATACTCTGACTTACGACACTTGGCACTTATGTACGATTACCATCTAGCTGCATCGGTTTTTTTTTTCACGACCCGCATCTATAATACTGTGCTTCGACCTACTCGTTCTTCACAAATTTGTAGATTACGTCTTTGACTTCACTATTCATTACTCAGTTTACTTTGGAAGACTACGCTATTATGACTCGTGAATAAATGCACTTTCTTCGTAACAATGGAAAGCATACATGTACTTACTACAGTCAATATTAAGGGAAGTCTCAATTACAAAATGAAACATGTGTACAATTGTCCGTCTCTTAACAAGATCATATTCACTCTTTGTTCACTATATGAACAAATCACAGGTTTATATATATTCATAGAAGACTAGTCTTCTGCGTCGTTGTGACTACCATACTAGGTGGACGTAGACAACACAGGTGCAGACCTATCAGAAAAACAAACATAAACAAGATTAGTCTACTTGATAACGAAACAGCACCTGAAATGAGTTGTGTAGCAACCACAACTACGTCACGGGTTTTCAAACTGTGGTACGCCACAAAATATCTAAAAATATTAAACTTAAGATATTTAACATCGTCTGATTTCGAAAGTGCTTCGAATCAGCGACTAGTCATTTTTACGACAGTAACGCCTGTGATAAATACATAATATTCCTATTCATTGAGAGCAGAATTAGCTATTTAACAGAAATAATTTTGTTCTGTTCATACTTTTTTTTTTAACATTTACTTTCTTATATTTGTTTTATTGTATTATTCAAGGTACCATCCTATCATTTGCGTGGTGTGAGGAAAATCAGAGAAAACCTCATTCAGGATGGTCGGCACCAATGATTTATCCTGGGACCTCCTAATAACAAGACAAGCTGGCTACTAAATGTTCTTCCTCATCGGTTGTAACGGCGTATGCTCGCATACAATGACCAGGTACATCACCATAATTACTTGTAAATATACCCTGTATTTGCTTTATAATCGCCACAAGTTAGAAGTTAATATCTTGTATAGTTTCGAAGCTATTAATGTTTTTCTATATAGCTTACACCCAATATGTAAATTTATATAACAATATGTAAATTTCACGCAGAATGTTTCGCAATATATAAAGCACTTGGATATAAACTCCCGTACAATCAGTATCGATTGAGACCAATTTTGAGACAGTATGTTCGCGGAAGGATTCATATTTTTGTTGTTTGTGAATAGCCTAGTATGTTAACAATGTAATGTATAAATTTGTTTCTGATTGGTTTGTTATTAACTGAACTATGTTTAATAATGTAATCTTATTTGTGTAAAAAGTTTTGTAAAACCTTATATAAGTACTTGCACGCTCTGTAAAACTTTAGTTTCTGTAGTCGACCCACAGTGATAGGTTCGTACCCTTGATTCCCTGAGACGTTCCTAAATAAAATCTATTATTGAATTTAAGCATTTCGTTTTATTTGCTATAATCGACACTTTGACGGTTAGAAGTAGCTTTTAATGTACAGAATATTACTGTCTGAGTGACTGATTGCCGTAGCTCTATAAGGATTATATGGAAGCTAAGATGTCTGGGGTCCAGCACATTCCATTACTGGCAATATAATAATGTAATTTTAAATACAGACATTGAAAACTTCGTAATATTACCTGGTGGTACGGTGCAAGTATGACTTTCGGTTTAGTGTTATGCCAGTATAAAAGTTTGAAAGCCCCTGCACTACATATACAGAAAATTTACACTGGACAAAATTTCAGAAATAATTGACTTTCTAAAACCTAAACCTGTTTTTAGTATTGGACGACTCGAAGAAATAGTGACTCCTACATTTATGTGATGGAAACCTTAGTTAAAATAACCAGTTGGATTCAAATCTACTTCATTTCTCCAATGTCAGTTGCTCGACTGGACCTTGAATTACTAATCTATATGTAGATTAGGTATAGATAAGTATTTGAAGGTTCTGGTAGCATTCAACTACTATTTCGAAAAACCTATGATTATAATAGTGGGAACTTAATGATACATGTCTGCCATTTGATATAGAAATTACTGATTCAGCATATCACACCAGAAGTGCTCTTAGCAATTTTTGAAGATCATTCCGATTATGTGAGGTCTACTTCGTCCATCATAATGACGCACTCGACAAACACGGTTTCCCGTATGACTTGCTAATACGCCCCTAGGAACAACATGAACCTTTTAAAATTTTTCCCTTCAATGTTTTCAGGTCTATTATGCACGTTTCAAACTCTTCACTCTTTAGAACATTCCCCTTGAAAACAAATCACATGCTGACAGCTGTACTAAGGTCGATATTAAAATATTTGTCGCTCACAGAAAAAGAACGATGATCTGTTGACTTTTGCATCATGCTGTACGAAATAGCGACCATTAAGCTTACTGTCCGTACGTTTCTTGAATTGCAATTTACGTTCTAATAGAGCACGCAGCTTCTAGCAATGGAAGCTACTGAACTCCCAGTATCGAAAGAATGAAACTCTATATCGCGCTTGCACGTCATTCAACAAGAAAAAGAAAGTAGCTGCTACGGATACACTGTGAAGTTTCACTCATACAAGACTGAGCTTAAAAGTTGTCGACCCGACTGCTTTCCCAAAATGTATAGCTCATTCCTTCAAATCGTGGTGACTTCCAAGTATCCCATGAGTAATCCTTTTAAAATCATTTCTTTCCCACCCCTTCCTTGTTATTCATAATGAGAACACGCTTTCTATTTTGTCCTCTTTTCCCCTTCTTATATCGCATACCGAAGAATGAATCATTACTATGCACACCTTTCACCCTTCAAAAATCTTCTCAGGTATTTTCGCCTCTTTGGCATTCGGCTAAGATAATATTTGGCAATGCAGGTGTCAATTCCAAAGAAATGGGTTCGTTATCTTGAATTGCTTTTTTTTAAATATAAGATTACATAATCTTCATAGATCTCCGATCCTCATAATTTGAAGAAATGAACTATAACACTAATTTTGTTATAGTGGCTGCAAAGAATGCTCTTTCATAGCATAATAAGTAATTTGTAGGAATATAGATTCATTTTCTTATTTGTTGTAAGTCTTGGAATGAACCACGGCGGAGAAGGTGGGAGTCTCATGCATTAAACCATAGGGCATAATTAATTCTTCTTCCTGCAGAAAATGCCCAAGAAAATTCATAAGCATATGATGAAAACATTGTACGACCAGTATCCGTCATACTCAACGGTGAAGAAACGATGTGCAAACTTTCCGGGTGGCGAATTCTCGACCGAAGATGGTGAAAGATCTGGAAGCCACATAACAGCATCACCTCCTGCAAATGTTGATCGTGTGCATGACGATTTTGGAAAATTTGCGAATCGTAGTCACACAAATTGCTGAGACTCTATAGATATCCAACAAAGTTGTTGGGTTCATAAGTGACACTCAGTTGAATATGAACAAGTTTTCAGCCAAGTGAGTACCCAAATTGTTTGAGTGATGACCGAAAACATGAAAGACTGAACACAGACAAGTTGATTTTGAAGCATTTTGAGTGATATTTTTTTTTTTAACGACTGTTGGTGAAACATGGTAGCACCACTATGAACAGGAAACCAAATATCAAGACCCATAAGCCTGCAGGAGAAGTCATGGAAATAATTTTCTGGGACAAGGACACGGAACCTACTATCGGACTATCTTCAGAAGGGTCTAACAAGTACTGCAGACTATTACTGGTATGACTTACTAAGAAAATTACAAGCGGCGTTGAAAGAAAGGCGGGGGAAAATCTTCGAAAAGATGTTCTGAAGAATTTAGGGTTTCAGTGTACAGATCATCCCCACTATTCACCAGATCTTACTCTGTCTGACTATTACATATTTCCTATCTTTGAAGAGACGGACATATTCAATGAATTCAAATGGGAGACGATATACCACATATGTTGAGCTATAGGTAGAGTGTGTGGAGTCGCAGGGCTCTAACTGATTTCCTTCTTGGTCGGGCCGAGAATTTTCAGCCCTCTCTCGTATGCACTTGCGCCAAATTTCATTTCTTTACCTAGCGGCGCGAACGAAACATACCATTCACAGTGAGGAAATCCTGTGTTTACTGTCCACGTTACTACAAGGGAAGAAAGCTTCATGATTTTTCTTTTTCCTCTGCTGTCGCTCCCACGGAATCGCTCGTTTTTACCGTGCTTACTGACACACAGAAGGGGAGGGGGAGAAATAACAACATTCCCTCCGCTATTCAAGTCCTACTTCCTGCCTCTCCCACCACAATTTCCAACTTAAATTCTGGAAAAGCTAATTTTCAACATGTGGTCCAGGCACGAGTTTTCCCAAAGGCAGTGCAGGTTTACAGACCATAATGTTTAAGTTATACTAAAATTTTCATATGATCTTTATCTTATGGGCATTTCATATATCTTATAAAATTGTTTCTGAGAAATTCACAGAGGTGCATGGAGCATAAAAATACTAGGTATGGAAAGGTTGTGATATCACCTGATCGTAAATCGAGGTCGCGGAAATGAAATTAAAATTAGTTTCTCTCCATCTACTATCATTGTGACTACAGACGGAGTGTATTTAATGCAAAAATACCATAAAGGAATCTGGATCTTGTGACTGATCAAAGTAAAAATGACAGAATAAACCAAGGTTCCCGAACTAAGAAATGACCATTTTTTTTTTCGGTGAGGCGTTATAAATGCAATTGTAACTAATGCACTATCTTTTTTTAATTTTTATATAATTTGTCAATTTGGTACGTAAATACCGTCATGTAACTGTACATTTTAAACTTACTTTCTTTGGAATCCAAAGTGACTGAGTAAGCTCTGCTGTACACGAGTCTTGTTTTTGCTTAAACCAGGTACACGACATACTTTAGTTTGCTTCGGAATTGTTTTCGGTGTTGACCTGATTGGTTGGGACTTCGGTGTAACAAAACGTTCATCATCTGTTAATGACACCTAGAAACAAAAGAAATAACTATATAACAATCAATATACTTTGTATTTAAAAAAAAATCAATAATCAGAGAAAAAAAAAAAAAATTGGTATATTATATATCATACCGTCACATGGATTGACCCTACTATTAGCCCATTAGAGCAGTGGTTTCCAACCTTTTACAAATCCGCTGCTCCGTGTTTTACCTTCGCCACTGATGAAATACGGACATAATTATTATAGATAAGTACAAATTAATTATTTCACTTCGTACATTTCAGAGAAAACAGTTACACGTACCCACTGTTACTTAACTATTTTAGCAAAATATCCTTCACGTTTTAGACTATCTCGCGTTTCACTGTGCTGTTAGACAAAGACATTAAGGGCAGTTCTTTAATATGTTTATTACTAAACACTTGTGTTATCGCTTTTGTAACAAGAAGAATAAAATCTTCACCGATTCTACGAGATTGAAGTTTCTACCAATCATAGGATCAATTTTGTAGGATGCAGGTGCTTGCACTTTTAACTTTTGTACAGTACTCAAAAGATCGTTTTTAATTAATTTCTTGGGTCCATTAATTAAATGTGTGGGTGCAAAAAGGGACTAACATTGAATAGTTTAAACCAACTGTTCATATATACGCGGATGATGTAGATTTAATAAGGGACGATATAGATTCACTGGAGTGTAACAATGGGATCTTAGTAGAAGCGTGCGAGGAGATAGGTCTACAGGTGAAAGCAGAGGAAACAAAATCCATGGTAACAAGTAGAACACAAAGGATGAAGGAAATAGATACATAACAATTAAGAATGAGAACATAGAGAAAGTAAATACTTAGGAGCATATGTAACAAGCAAAAACGAGGTCACGGAAAAAAAAGGCGCTTAGATCGGGCAACTTGTGTTTCTATTCAGTCCAGAAACTCCTAACTTCGCGATTAATATAAAAAAGCTGAAATAAAAAAAAATGTACAGAACGGTTATTCTACCGGTAATAATTTACGGATGCGAAAGTTGGAGTATGACGATGGCAGCTAAACATAAATTACGTGTGTTTGAAAATAACGTTTTAAGCAAGGTATCCGGGCCGAAACGAGACGAGCTACCCGGAGAATGGAGGAGACTACATAATGAAGAACTCCACAAATTGTATAATTCACCAGACATTATAAGAATAATGAAATCACGAAGGTTAAGATGGGCAAGCCATGTAGCTGGGATGGGGGCAAAACGAAGAATATATCCCATCGTGATCGGTAAGTCGGGGGGGAAAGGCCGTTGGGAAGACCGAGGCATCGTTGGGATAACAATATTAGAAGATATCTTTGAGAGGTTCAAGATGAAAACTGGCTTGATGTTATCCAGGATAGAATCCAATGGCGAACGTTTGTTACTGCGGCGATGAACTTACGAGTTTCCTAAGTCATGGTGTTAGTTAATGGGTGTAAAAAAGATTCCCATAAATAACTTTTAACAACTTTCGAGGAAAATATACAAAACCGTCATTTGACCAAGAAGCAATGTACGCTCGAAATGAATGTTCCATATATTGTGCTTGCAACATATATTAGGTTGTTATTGCGGATTGTGCAAATTCCGGACATAGAAAAAAATTCCAAATGCAACTTTCTTTTTAAAGAGATGAATGAATAAGTGTATAAGAATAACAAACGTAATTACAGGATGTTTTATAATAACTGTCCACTGACGTGACAGATCACGCAACGAATTTCTATGAACGTCAGTGTGCATTAAATAATCTGCCGTAAAGCTCTATGAGAGTTAATATAAAAACTTAATTTGTGTGTTTACGTCACCTGAGACCCTAGCAGATGAACATAAATTACGAGTGTTTGAAAATAAGGTCTTGAGAAAAATATACGGGCTTACGGACTCACCCGATGTTGTAAGAACAATGAAATCGCAACGACTAAGATGAGCAGGCCATGTAGCTCGGATGGGAGAAAAACGAAAAAACTATATTTCATCTTGGTTGGAAAGCCGGTCGGAAGGAGACCGTTGGGAAGATCGAGACGACATTTTCACACTAGCCCTCAATTAACGCAAAAAAAAAAAAAAAAAAAATCTGAAAACCTTGTCAAGTAAGATTTCTTACTACTGGCACTAAAAACAATTGTTTGTTTGGATTATGGATAAAAAACACGTAAAAACGAGGTTAAATATACTGTGTAAATTGGTTTGGAAACACCTCAGGGACCCGCACAACAAACTCCGAGCCTTTGTTCCGGCATTAATCAATTTCCTATTAAGTTTATGTAATTATTTTGTTTCGTTCTGCTGTTTCACTGTCTATTCTTGATTAACAGAAAAATTGACTGCGACTGATCCCACTTACATGCATTACTCGCTTGTATCATATTCTCATTAGAGTACTGTTCTTCGGTCCTTAGTCCCACCCCCGAAATTCAGAATTTTTCTGAGATTCGTTATCATTTTTGGAGTGTGCCTTTGAAGGTTGCCCTGATGTGTCTTTTGTTCTTGTGCCTATTGTGACTCTCCCTTCTGTTTTACCTCTCTTACATCTGTGAAGACAATTACTGGCCTATATCTGCCAAACTATTTGTTACTATTGTGACTTTGCAGCACTGTCAGGTATGTTCATGTATACGTTTGAGTAACAAATGCGTGTTCGAACCGAAACTGGGGGAGCCGTTGTAGCGGCTGCCCAGGCTGTCTTCTACTGCTCCAATCTTTAACGCCCTGTAGCGGACAAACGCGGTCTTACACGGTCGAATTACTTTGCAGGTATTATCAGCATCGGGGTACGAATACATATACGAAGTCTTATCAAAAACTTCCTATTCGAACCCAAACCCTTCCCCTGTGAGTGTAAGTACTGAGTAAGTGGCCCATGTGACATCCAAGATCTCTACAATTATTAAGCATTCTATGTACTAGCTCGGCATAATTATCAGCTTCGTGGTTGTTTAAAAGAGTATCTCAAGTACAAATGACGTTCACGCACTTCACTCAGATGCACTCATTGAATGTAAGAAAGCAGGTTCATTGATGATTTGTCTTTGGGATCGTCAAAAATTCCAACTCTACGTTTTTCTGTACTTAGTCCAGGCATTTTTCGTCCTCTGTACACAAAGCACGGTCCATAGTCTTAACAAGCTGTTTCGTCAAGCTTAGCTTTATGTGCAATCGGGGCAAGATGGTATACGCCATCTAGCTGCCGCGCCACGAACTACGACCTATCGCTAGGTCCCGCTAGGAATCTGGTGACTCTAATAACTCAACGTTGGGGCATTATTGACTTATAAATCAAGATTGAATGTTATATGGAGCTAATCTGCAGGTCGGAGCGGCGAAGTACGTCTGTACGCAGACGTTTATGAATTAGTGGCGCTGTATCTCAAAAACTATAGCTAATAGGAAAAGACTGTTTCTGTATATTGGGAATCAGCCCACCAAATATAGCCATAAATCAGTTATAATATTCCAGGCACCAAACAAAAGATTTTATTTGTTGGGCTGTGTTATCGGAACATTGAATTTTTAGCTTATCGCATTACAAAAGCAGTTTCTCTTCAAAATCAACATTTAGAACTGGTATAAAAAGTCAACCCCACCGTCCAATTTCCAATTCGCTTTTGAGAACCTCTGAAAAGTCATGAAAACAATAAATTCCAAAATCAAGACGATGGCGAAAATATGAAATGATCATCATTTCCGGAGGAAAAAAAAAACAACAAAACAAAACACTTTGTTGCTGTTTCCATGTAATACTACACTATAAACACCCAGCCCTCGTATTTCAGGTGGTAACGTCGCAGACTTCGAATTGCAATGGATAAGTAGGTGCGCGGGTTCGAACCTCGCGGCCGACCATCCTAACTGAAGTTTTTCCAGGATATTTGTTTCACCAGGCAATTGCCGGATTAGTACCTTAGGGAAGGCCCTGGTTCTACCCAACCCATACCGGCCTGAGCCAAAGATCATAAATAAAATCAAACTACACTACAAAACTTACTTCATTCTCAGGAGTCAAAGTTGTTACACTACTCAATGAAGACTGAGAACATTCATATCCACTGTCCTCCAAATCAATAATGCTTGATATGTTATTTTGTGTAGTTGGAGATTCGAAAATGGCACTAATTGACTTAGTTCTCTCTGATGTACCTTCACTTGGAGATTCTGTTTTTCTCACAGGTTTAAATTCCTTCCCTGCGCTGGATGAACATGAAATGGTTCCTTGCTTACTCAAGCTTTTATTCCATTTAAATCGTGCAAGTGACGTCAGCGACTGTTTTGGGGATTTCGAAGGATCGTTTTCTTGATCTTCCGTAAGAGGAGGTTGTGCCCTTTTATGTGGAGATGATTTAAGGTTCTTTTTACACTGCGGCGATTTATCGATTGTGGATTCAAGCTGAGAGAGTTTCACTTCAAGATCATCGTCTTTGGAAGGAGATTTTGCACTTTGGTGGATTTCGTTTCTGTCTTTTAATGGAGACGAACTGCTTCGAACTGACCCTGCATCTATTTGTTTCTCTTCCGTTTTCGCATTGTTAAAATACCTGCAAAAACAAGAAAAAATATTTTGAAAACACAACAAACTAGATTTGTATCTAAGAAAATTAAAAGCTATTATTACAATCGGAATATCATGATTGCTTTAAAATTGAGCTCAAATATATTCTAATTTGAGTTTAAAATATTTACTTACAATTCTTTATCACCGGCCGCTTTTGTGAATATGAGTGTACACTGTACACGTGTATGCTACTTCTCCATGCAGTCGCCCCCCGCATTCAGGCACTTGCTATAAACAAGCATGAGTGTTTAAAAACGTTGGCACCTAAGTGCCCAGACATTCCTGAACATGGAGCATCTGTTTGTCCTTCTCGAAACTGACGACCCCATTTCCGTACAGCTGATGAATTTCGACCGCATTCAAATCTTCGGGTTGAGAGAAATCGAATGACAGAAACTCGCACTTGGCGGGATACTCAATCTTACTGGCCGTGTTAACAAGCTCGTTGCATAGACGCCGCATTAGCCGAACGAGTGAAATGGTCAGGTTAGTACAAACAACTGCGTATGGCTTTCACGCCTACGCAACAATGTCCTTTTCCAGCCCGCCGGACGTTGGTTTAACATTTAGACGGTATGAGAGGAGTCAGAAATACGTGCCCCGTTACAAGAAATCTCTGAATGTGGATGGCCACTTCTTGGAGATGAAGCATACATATACAGGGTGATTCCGAATTACGGGGAAAATATTGAGAGATGATTACTGAAACCGAAACAAGGGAAAAAAAAAAAATCTTCTACATGGATCGAAACTGTTTCGCTTTCGAGATATACAGAGTCCAACTTCGAGTCAAAATCGACTTGTTGCAATAGAAAATACAATGAATATTTCTCAATAAATCGTAAACAATGCATTAAAAAAAATAATGGATATTAATTAATAGAATGGATACTTTAAGTTAAAATGTGATATCAATGAGTTCACAGTGTTGCAAACCTGGTTGCATTCCAAATACTACTGTCAACTTACTGCATTCTTGTTTAGATATTAGTGATGGCAAACATATGAAGTAAAGTATCCAAACTATGAATAATATAATAGCTGAATGTTGAAAATAAACATTTTCAAAGTTCAATCTCATATATTATTCATAGTTTGCTACACTGCATCCTGTGCTTCACGTATCCAAGAAAATTAAAAGTGAATGATGTTCACCAGGGAATAACAAATATCCAATAGACTGGAAATGCCATTTGGAAAAACAAAACAACATCAGATTGGCAACATTATCAATCCGATGACATCACATTTTACTTCTAATATCAAAGTCGGGACGGGCGTAAGCCATAGTGCTGTTGCCGCCCATAAAATTCATTTTATCTTTATCTTCTAATATCAAAGCTTTTGATGCAACCCACTGTTAAAAATGTAATCTCTATGATTTATTGAGAAATATTCATTTTATTTGCCACTGTAAGAAGTACATTTTGGGCTCGAGGTTGAGTCCTCTGTATCTTGAAAACGAAACAACTTTCTTTTACGGTGTAAATAATGATTAATTTGAATTTATTCATAGCTTTTAGGCAACTCTGTCTCAGGCCGGAATAGGGTGTGAAGAAGACATTGGAAGGAAGATGGCAAGGGCCTAATTTGCAGGCAACACCCCAACATTTTGCCTGGTATGACGTGTGAATAATCACCAATGATAATTTGAATACTCCCTAAACATTTCGGGTCACACCTATTTTCACATTTACAGCTGGTCGGAGGTTGAAAAAAAAAAATGGCTAGCATCTTAACGTGGGATTCAAACAACATTTACAATCCAACGCAAAGTGAGAGTGCACAGAACACCATGTGGTAACACTCGTCACTGAAGCAACGCTTCCTCACCACACACTCTCTCTCTCTTTCTCTTTCTCGCTCGCCCCGTGGAACAGACTATTGAAATATAACTGAAATATTATGAACAATTTTATCCCTTCGTTCGATATCCAATAAAGATTTGTCTAAATTTGAAACAAGAGTAAGAAATCGATTATTACATCACGAAATTAGCTAATTTATAACAGCCTCTTAGGCGCTGACTCCTAATGAACTAATTACTACTCTACATAATTATTACCTGCTGCGAACTATTGTTGTTGTATCTATTACAGTCCTCGATAATTTTCCAAACTTGGACAGAGCGCTGAAATTTCTCACAACTGTTGACTTGGGCGGAGCTGGTTGTTTAGCTAAGGCCTCTAACTTCGTTGTTGGAACAACTGAAGGTTTTTCCTCATCCAACTTAGCAAAAGGATTTTTGGATTTTTTCTTATTTGGACTCGGTGATTTGTACTCTTCAATTAACTGCTCCTGAGTATCGTCCACAGGAAATTCTTTGTCATTTTCAACGTCTATGTCAATACATTTTACTTCGTGATCAAGACGCAATTTCTTACTCGGAGGCTCGCTTTCATTTTGGTACATTGACGTGAGATCCTCTTCCCGATTATCCTCTTCGTCAACTGAAATAAAAACACACGGAATCTTAATTGATAATATATTTGCGACTGACAATATAGGAATAATATTATAAAAAAACAGAGGCGTGATAACACTCAAATATCTTCTTTTGTACCATGAATGCATTCAATATTTCATCAAATTTGTTGTATGAATTAGCAAGTACTGTTATGCTGATATCTTAAATATACTTAACAAAATCGTTCATTTAGCAACATTTGTTTTTGTCTTGTTCTGCGGTTATAAGTTGCAATAAAAAGCAACTCACACCTTACACAGAAAAAATAATTGCTGTGTTGGTTTGAATCGAACCCAATTTCCCTGCTTGTCTGACATATGCTTTAATACTAAGATAACTGCAGCACTAGAAGAAATCTGGTTTAGAAAAGGCCTGAAGAATAAACTACAGGCACATAAGTTGATTAAAATGCTGACAGTTTAATTATAGACCATCTGCTCAGTAAGTGGGAAATCTGAGTTCTATTAATTTTCAACTAGTACGGCGAACGAGATTTTCTGAGTATATTTCAACTTATCTACACTCTACAGGTAAGACTGTCCTGCAAAGACGTATTAATTTCTGTACGTTAGATTTTTGCACTAATGTCGAATAACAACACAGATTAAACACTTTTTCTGGTTACTCCCAGCCAATTATATACTCTTATCATCACCTTCTTCTATACAGGATGTTTAAGAAGTATGTACACAATGCAAGTTGAATTATTTAGAATAAAACAAGGAAAAAATTTCTTTAAGAAATGTCGAACCAAGAAGCACCCAAATGTAGCGCCACAAAGGACGTAATATATCGACAAACAATGAATTGGCTTAGTAAATCAACTGAATTTGTACTCAAGGACTGTATTTGCCCTAAGCAAAGTTTATGATTGAGGGAATGAAGCGTAGTGGTAATTTCCCACTCAACAAGTTCATTATTACTAATTGTCATTGCGAAACAGACAAGTATAGAAATGCTCATTATTTCAAAAGAACATTTTTTTCCCCTTGTTTCCGTGTAAAGAATTTATTCTTCAATTAATGATCATCATCCTTCAAACACGCTATACAGGGTGGTAACACAATGCACCGACAAACGTAGAGAGGTACGAGGTATAAACGTACATGAAAAAACGAGGAAAAAAAAATGCTTTCGTCACCAGGATGGAAATTCAGACACGTTTAGGAGCTACAGACTGCAGAAAGCGTAGAGAAAATTAACTTTATAGCTTCATATTTCCGACACCACTAACATTAGGGCTGATGCGGTGTGTTATCGTCAGAGACTTCAAACCTGAAAATGCATGCTTTAAAATTGTGCAATGGGTGCACAAGGACTCAAAGGAACTACAACCTCTTCATGTAACACCTTTTTCTCGTATCATTCAATAAGAAGTAGAGAGAGATCAATTGACAACATGGCCGCTCCTCAGAAGAACTCCTCTCTGTCCTTTTCCATTACTATCTGACTATGCTTTAGTTGTAACAAACAGGTATCGTTGCTACCTGTCGTTTCTGTAAATATTGTAATATGCAAATATGTTTAATTAATATGCCTAATAAATATGTAACTTTGTACCATTTTTGTTAGTGAGCAAGGAATGTTGGCCAACCGATTATTTAATCCATGTATTTTATCAAGTGTTGTATTCGCGTATTTTAATTTAAGGTTTTATTCTGAGTGTAATTGAATTTCTGTGTTGTCACAATTATGTAATTTATGTAACCTGTGTATTGTATTAATTTGTATTTTCTATGTGCATTTAGAGAAACTTTTTAATCCATGTTTATATTATTCTAACTTAGTATATTTCCTTTTGGGGCAAAAAGTGTTCAAATCGCCAGTTCTGCCAAGAAAGCAAAGTCTTTTGTTCAAATACGTTACAGCTGCTTTGCCTTGGCGAGGGTCCGAAGCCCTATATAAGAGCTGTGAGGGCGCCGCCCCACACACACTCTCTGGCAGACCACCACCGAAGGTGTTCAGCAGCACATGGTCGACGAGCAGCAATCCAGTTCAAGGTAAGCACGGTTGAATTGATCTTTATTTTGGCTATGGGGCGATTGAATACACTCCGTCATTTTTTAAAACATACTTTCTTTTGCTTTCAATGACTTTTGTGTGTTCTACATTGCATTGTTGTTTTAAACAGCGATTTGGAAAACTACCGGCAACTATGAAATCGAAGTTTTCACATTTTTTAGTTTGAAATCACGGGTATTGATCTGAATTCAGTCTTTTCCTTCCCTACCATTAGCTATGCTACAAAGGGAAAGTAAGGCTAATTAGTAGTTTTAAGAAACCTTACTTGAAGAGAATAAACCGGCTATTGAATTAACGTAAATTTTCTGAAAAGGGGCTAGTGGCACCAAGTCACAGTCACCTGTAAATTTCAATTCTCTTTAAAGAGCCTGGATTTTTTATAAGCTTTTCGTAGTACAAATTTCGGTGGAGGCGTGATAAGCTGTTTGCTTAAGGTACACTTCCTACATTTATGTTGTGCGAGAAAAGAGTGCTACCTTACAGTAAATATAAATTCCCGCTCTCTAAGTTGAGAAATTCCCATGATGTTTGATATTGTTGTATAAGATATGTGTATGTGTAAATGTGTGAGCATTTGTGGGAGAGAATGGGCACCTAGTACCTTTAACAGGAACACCGGAGCTCAATAGAAGGACGGATGCAATATATTATTAAGAAACGCTCTGAATATGTTTGCTCTTTGATTGTTTGCTGCGTACTTATTCAAGGAAGCAATGCTCAAAAAGAAAGTACACAACGATATTCGTATAAGTAAACTGTTACCCTCCTGTGTGATTTTTTACTGCCGGAAGTTCTGAACATATGTTTTTGATAGATTAAAATGCCATCGTGAATTTTGCAATTTTTGAAGCTATCAGATTGGTCGTCTGATGATGACACGTTGCTTAGGGCTGTATATTCAATCGGATTTTGAAATGTGATAATTTGAAGTCATCACTGATTTTAAATTCTCTGAGTTTTGCTGTGTGATATGTGAGAGTGTGGAAATTAAGAGTGTGAAGTTCTATCCATTGAAACAAATTTATTTCTATAATGAAAGTTCAATGATGGGGATAATATTAGAGTATGTCAAGCAATGGAAAAAACTCACTCAAAAGATTTGATGCTATTACGCTTGGTATATAAATCACTCTACTTTGAAAGAAACCTCAATGTGTTTATTTCCATAGTAAAGTTCCAAAAGGTTCAGGGAGTTTTGAATACTCATAATTCTATTGTATACTATTGGTTAATTTGTTGTTTCATTTTATAAGGCCGTGTATAGTCTAATCGCGAATTTCTACCGCATTTCGTATTCCCTTATGTCAAGGGTGGCGCCAAGCATCGGGGCATGAGAGAACAAAAAAGTAAGTATCTCATTCACTATCTTAGAAAGCAAGTGTATATTTTTATTGCTAACTACTCTTTGCAAACAAGCCAAACGACGTTACATAGTGAAATGCTGTCACCTTTCTGTCTGTGTGTGAAGTAACCGTACACCTGCCTAGCGTTGTAAATAGAGAAAAAAAGTTAGTTTTTTTTCTAAAAGTTCCGTTTTTTAGAAAAAGAACATGAGCCTTCGTTTTTTTTCTAAATTTAGTTTTCTTTTCAAGGCAGCAATTTGTAATACTGCTAACATCTCTTTAAGCAAGAATGACATTTACGTAGATAATTAAGAAAAAAATACAACATAAATTAAACCCTAGATTACAAATATTTTTTGGTATATGAGAGATATTCCGGGTTGCCAAGTTCTCAGTGCTGCCAACTTCTTAAAAAATCAATAAAAAAATTATTCCATACCGTATCTGCCCCAAAATTAGCTTAAACATCATTCAACACAATAGAAGAAAGTTTTGGGTGTCCCCGACATCACGCACCCCAGTTGTCAGTGTTGCCAGAAGATTTTAAAATTCAACTTTTACAAATGCCTTCATTCATACAAGTCTACACGTGTGCATTGATTTACACTAAATTTGACATACACGTTCGTTAGGTACAGGGACAGATCGTGTCAGGGTTGCCAAACGATTAAAGAATTTAGATTTGATATTTGTTACCGTTGGGCGTATTCGCATTGATTTACACTAAATCTGACATGCGCATTAGGTACTGGAACAGTTCGTGTGGGTACTTCCGGCGCCGCAGTTGTCAGTGTTTCCAACCAATTTCACCGTTGACAAACAATTTTAAAAATTAAATATTTACTACTTCCATACAGTTCGACGTATCCACACCAACCTTTCAGTATACATACTCGACACAATAGAAACATACTGTGGTTGTTCCCTGTACCCAAGCACCCACTTGTCAGCGTTACCACCCTACTTTAAAATTCAATTTTTCAAATGGTCCCCATACTGTTACGTGCCAATAGCTATTCCTATACTTTCAAAATACGAGGCTTGGAGCCCGGAGCACGAGGGAGCAATGCCACCGAGTTTTTATAGTGAAACGCAATGTATTAGTAAACGCAAACATATATCTCTCTGCCCTTGAATAGAAGTAGGTTATTTCCCGGGATTTTGAACTAAAGATAATTGATAATTTTGCGGACGGTAATTGTGATCGACAGCTTCATTGAATAATACCGCAATTAGAAATTAGCATACGGGATGAGAGCACATTTCGCTAAGAATATTCATTTTTCAGTTTACAGTAAAGAGGTCTTCGAAGTTTTATTTATCTCTAGGAACTTACATTCCTCCTATAATTCAAAATATTTCTTCAGTTTCCTGGAGGTTTATTAGTATTTTATTACAAACTATACCAAATAACTTCAGTCCGTATGTCCTTGAAGATATAGGAAGTATAGCAATGTGGCAGTGAATGCATTTATAAATAATCCCATCATTTGCCTCGTGAGGTTGCAGAAAAACAAAGCAATAGTAAATTGGGATGTATGAAAGCTTAACTCCAATTCTGCTGATTACATTGATTATCTGCAGAGTAAAGCATTAAATACTTGCTGTGTGAAAAAAAAAAGAAGAAAAACATGAAATAGAACTGGGGAAAAACTCACAAAAAAGTTAAAAAAAAAAAAAACACTACATATGCCTGCTTCTCCAAACTTATAATTTCTTCCTACGCCTTTTTATAACTTATCTATTTTTTATGCCCTTACAACTCAAACTATAATGTATCATTTCTTTTGTTTTTATCTTTAGTTTTACTCTAACGTATGGAACTAGAAAGTGTGCGCTCTTCAAACTCTTGCCATTTAAAATGCATTGCAAGCGAAGAAACCGCGAAACAGTGGCGCTTGAAGTGGTTTGCGCTGTAAACACTGAACGCGGGACACGTTTTGCTACAAGTTTCTGTGTTAATAAAGTGTTGTTAATGTGGTTCCTGTGTGCATTTGAAGTGTTGTGTCTTCCGAAATGTTAATTAGTAATTGTGTATGTTGTCAGACACAAAACGTGAAGTGAAATAGAGGACAAGTTCTTCTGAATTTAAATTCTGTTGCCTGGACGATTGTAAATATTTCGAGTGTTGAGGAGTTTATTTTGAGCTTTATAATAGTTTGTTTTATGTGGTGGCCCGTGCGGTTGAAATTCATATGTAACATCGGCGGGTATTCTAGAAGTATGTGTATGTGAGTGTTTTCAGATAGAGCAGAACAATGCCGAGCTGTTTTGTTCCAGGTTGCAAGTCTAGCCACGATGGCAAGAATATACCGACTGAAAGGAGACACTTCTTTAAACCCCTAGTGCCAAAGATTTTATAGAAAAGATTATACAACAAACCAATAATAATAATAATAATCGCAGCACAAAGTCTACCAAATCTCAGGCAAAAACAAACAAAATACTGTCCCCAATTTCATATTTGGGAAACGAACCCAGTACCAACATATTTTATTTGAAACTATTCAAATATATTTATTTATAATTAAGAACGCAGGCGAAAGATTCCCTACACAGGAAACATGTTCTTATACTTGATAGACCCACTAGAGGTAGTGCTTCGCCACATAAAAAAGACCCAAACAGAGGAACGTTCTGTGATGCTTCCAAGAGTTCGGGCTTCAAGCCTCGCTTCCAGACTAAATACATGTACTGTTGCATATGGTTAAACTTTTGTCTCCTAGTGTTAGTCCCAAGTCGAATGTTTACCTCCTATTTTTCGTGTGTTATAGGGAAATTTTTACTACAGATTTGAAAAAGTTTCGTTTTAAGTACTACAACCAATGGTTATTACGTTATTGTTAGTAGCAATTCCAGCGGTATGAAAAACATTTTGAAAACTAGCATGATGAAGTGTAGGAACTACCGAAAACATAAATATGAACTACAAAAATAGCCTTAGAACTGCATCAGAACTGTACACAGCAAGGGAATCCACACAATCTCTAGCGACAACGTACAGCGCAAATCTGCGCCAGCGCTGCCTAGTGGCGGAACCAGTGAACTATGAGAGGAAACACACTATGTAGTTCCATACGCTATGGTTTTACCCTAAATTGCCCTTTCTGCTTTTTTTCTGTCTTCGTGAAATATAAATATATATATATATATATATAAACATGACAAAAAGACGTTGGAAAACAATATAAATGTTAGGAGATGCAGACAAATGTATGGGCACTCCATACACATATAGAAAGGTGGGAACATTTCTCGAAAGGCTTAGTCACATAATAGAAATGAAAAAGGACAGAGAACAATGGTGATAAGAAACGGCCATGTTGTACGTGTGTTCGTTCGTTAGTGTTTATTTGTTGAAAGTGATTCACGTTGTCTCCAAAAGTAGTAAACAAAACTTTAAAAAAAAAAAAACTTAATTTTTGGCAAGGATTGATCTGTAATGAACTGAATTGTTCCAAATCAAGAAATGTACCCCCCCCCCCACACACACACACACACAATAAATTAATATACGAAAGAAAATACGTGTGCCTACAAGGTAATTAGGCAAGAACAACCCAATCGTCACGCACACTCACAAAAATAATTACCTAATGATTTTTCATCAATAAAGGCATGTTCGAATACTTATGGGAAAAATAAAAAAGAGGAAAAGAAACACAAGGACCACTAGGCGAGAATGAATGAATGCAATTACTGAGTAAGTATTTGTGATTATGTAACAGAAAGAGATATAAGCAAAAGTAAGTGCACACTTACACAGAGAACGTTTTACACTTGTGTTGTTAGTAAATTTGACACTTTTGACGATTTCTTTTCCTTTGGTACTTTCGAAGTGAACAGCTTTCAGATTTTCTCTGGGTGCTGGTCTACTGGCTACATAATCCTTATCCCAGATGCTTTTATGAGGTGCTCTATTGGACGTCTTAGCTTTAGAATTATTTGTCTGCAATATTAAACAGATCAATTATTACAATCACATGAATATACAGGGTGGGGCAGAAAAAAGTAACCGAAACCAAAGTAGTGTCACAAGGTATATTTATCGTACGACGATATGTTCTACATGGTTTCCATCATTGATAACTACAAATTTCATTTAATTTTAGACAACAGGAGTTATATACCTAATCACTAAATCAATGTTCTCACGTAGTTGATATAGATTTCGTGGTACAGGTGTGAAGCATTTCTCCTTTAAATTTTCCCACAAAAAAGCATCGCATATCGTCAGCTCTGGACCCTTGAGGAAAAGAAAAAGCAGTGCCTCTGGATACAGTTCCTGTAACAATGCTTTATTCACCTGTTGTCTATGTGCGGTGTGACTCCGTCTTGCTGTAGAACTAGCTTAATGAAATTTAACCATTAAGATCACGAAATGTCTGTACATGTAAACATTAAGAACATGTAAGCATGCAAGAAAGAATATGCAAATTAACGTAACGTCATTTCATCTCATTTCAATTTGTGGTTTCGGTTACCTTTTTTTTTTTTTGCCCCCACCCTGTATAAGGTTTTAAGTTGGAATTACTTTAGTGTAATATTTAAAAGATACCAGTGGAGGTTTCTAAATCCCATCCTAGACCTTTACTTTGAAAGACAATATTAGTAATTCATATTTACAATGATTATAAACATCTATTCCATAAACAGACCATCCATAGAATTTCAGTTATATTCTCAAAATGTACCCCCCTTCATAGCTTTGCTTTATCATTTAAGCAGAGTATATGTACATAAGCAGCCTAACTATACGACAAAATTGCAACTGTTATGCAAATTCTACAGGCACATCTTATTCTAATTATTTGGCATCCTAATATTTTTATCTTTCTATTAATTTCTTTGCAGCCTCTCCACGAATCTTCTCAATAATCCCCAGTGTCCTCTAATTATTATTTGATTACAAGACCCAATCTATCTAGATAATTTCTTATATTGTAACATGCCTGCCTTTAACAATGAATTACAGCAACACTAAAAACTCTTTTTTATACTCTTGTTACCCTAACTAGACCTGTGATTAAGATACCTTGTGTTCACTATGAATACCAATATATGATTTAGGCAATTAATTTTCTTCTAATCAATAAAAGGCAAACTAAATCAAGCCTTCAGGTAAAGAATCCTACTTTGTACCAGACACACCAACGCAGTCTATAATTTCGCTCAGTCTTCATATATATGATAATGTCAGTATATAGGCTGTAAAAATACCTGTACAATATCTGGATTGAAATAATCCAATTTTTCTAATGTGAAAGGATTCAAGTTCCCCAGTGCCAACTGGAAAGCCTTAGTTGGTGACAATGGTTCTCCAGCAAACTTGGAAGGTACAACGCCATCAGGTGGTGTATTCAATGGCACAAGAGATCTACTGATTGGATCATAAACTAACTGATACAAAAACGTTTGATCAGCATCGATGAATCCATCGATATAATCCTGCGTTACTTGTAAATTATGCATGTTAAGCTGGGCAGGAAGCTTTTTCAAAACCTGAAAGAGAAATTGAATAAATAAACTCGACAATCAATTTAATTTTAAAATAATATTAACTTCCCACATCGAATACTATTACAGATAAATCAAAAGGTATTTCGTAAATACAACATACAAATTAACCCGGCTTCACGTGGTTCAGTGCTCTCCTCGCCTCGAACACTGGGTAGATAACTAGATAATTGAGAGGTATGTGAGCTTGAGACCCGCTGCCAGCTATCTTGATTGAAGATTTAAAGAATTTCCCTCCAAATTTAAAGGCAATTATCGGGATAGTACCTCAACTAAGGCCTTAGCCGCTACATTCTCGACTCTGTTCCCGGAAAGAGCGACGATTGCGGGACGTCATTCTTCTGACGTGACGAGCTATAGCTGAAGGGGCTAAAGGTGAATGTTGAGCCCAAGTTATCCAACTCCACATTGCCAATTTGCACTGGGAGGTTTTGGAACATGTTCCCTATAGCCTGGACCTGGCGCCCCGTGACTACAATCTTTTTGGGTCCATGAGAAAACACCTGCATGGCCAATGATTTCAGACTGTCGAAAATGTGCAACAGGCCTCCATTGCCTGGACGGAAAGTCTTGACACAAAGTTCTTTTCAGACGGAATGGATGGCTTAATTATCCGGTGGAACAAGTACTTGGAAAAATTTGGTGATTATGTGAAAACATAGTGTTCGTATCCATATATGACCAGTTGTAGTTCCAAATTTATGTTACCTTATACCGTGGATAATTGACATTTATGGGACACAAAGGCAGCCATTGACTAAACCTGTTATGTAAGAGTGATAGCCAAGGCTTTTGGCTAGGAACCATACGACCATTTGTCTGGTGAGACTAAGGGAAACCGTAAAAACATGGATCAATATGGCAGT
>JAGDQP010025938.1:0-26409 GCA_022664845.1 Lepisma saccharinum
AACAGAAATGTATTTAGTGTGTATGTGTAATTGTCTGTTATCACATCTACAATTTGTCATCATTGTCCATTAGAGTTTCCTCTCTGTGTTCAAAGAACATCTAAAACGGAAAGGAAATCAAATGCAAAGATATGCGTAATGTGTGTTAGGTGATTCACAAGTTTAAAAAACATTTATCTTCAACCTTGTCTCCAATCATCTTGTACCCTCCCTGTTGGCGGTCAGTTAGTGTCGTGTTCTTCAACATCCCTTGTTCTTCTCATTACGGGTTAAAATATATCCAACTAAAAACTCACACACAGAAGTGGAGTGAGGTAGCATCGTTGCATGTTTGTGCGTGTAGATGCTTCATTAATATAGGTACATTTTAAGTTTAGTTTTTACTTGCACGGCAGGCTTTTGGTTGTACTCAAGCTCGTTTGCATTAAACTCCTTACACTAGCCTTATACCTCTACTAGTAGTACCACTTGGTGAAAAAAAACCTACAAAGATGAAGAAGAGATGTTAACAAATGGAAACATTAAAGTGCAAAAAAATACAGGCGGGTTGTATCTTAAAGGGTTGTTTGACCTCTCTCGTCTTGTTTTCTTTTCTTTCTACATCTTTTCTGTTTGTCTGTTTTTGTGAAATGACTGTGGAGAGTAACAGATCAAACTATTCTTCCGGTTGTTGTCTGCTATCTGGATCTCTTGAACATTTTTAGAATTATCCTTGTCGAACTTGCATGCATAGATCTACAGAGTAAGGAGGACAGGTGTTCGATATCCGCGTGCATCACGGAGAATCAGTATATTCACTCAGTATATTAACGATTGGCCATTGGCATAACGATAGGCTATTTTAGATACAGAGTCAAAAAATCTACGACATCTTCTAGACCTTTTCCCTGCAGAAATTGCATGAATTATCATCAATAGGAAGTTTGCAATAAAAAATATTTTTTAAGTATTGGAAGCCGCACTTAAGATGACACCCAACCCAAACTATTGCACCGCCTGCAGGAAGAATGGACACAGGATTACAGCTTTGAACTGTCCTCTACGTCCCCGAAAAGAACAAACAACACCATATGTGAAGATCTACAGATCAAATAAAGATAATGAAAAATTCTCGCTAAACTTAAATAACAAAGAACATTCAGTAAACAGTGTGCAGACTGGTTTACAAGGACAGGAGATTTTAGAACACGGAACAACCCAGGACTTCACATCTACTATAGTTAAATGGATGTCTACAGTTGTAATCCTTGCTCTATCAACAAACAATTACTCTAAGCTACACACCGCAACTAAATTGGCCTCAGAAGAGATATTAAAACGGCATTTGAACGTTATAGAATCAGTTGACGGTGATATTTATGTTGGAGAAGAAACCTTTCCAAGAAAATTAAAACAAACTCTAACAAATCTTCACTGGACAACTCTCAAGACAGACAAGTTTCAAACAGTACTATGGAATTTTATAGCAAAAGATCTAACCAATATCTAAAAGAAGAGACATACAAATAAACTTCTAAATTATTTATGATATCAAAAACGCTCTCCTCCGATATATTGAAGTACGAAGGACAACTTTTCTTAGCCAAATCAATAAAAATATAATTACAGAAATGGATAATTAAGCTGGATGAAGCCTTACATTACAATATGGCCTGAGATCTGTACATCATACATAAATAACCCATCTTAATACACATTCCACAACAATTTCCGATTGCAACTAAATTGCATTTTCGCTCAAATGCAACTCTATTGTAATACTCACACTCAGATAAACAATTAACTTCAAAACTTTATAATGCCTTAGGTGTTTGTTGATTGTTTGGGGTCAAGGGCACCTAGGTGTGGGTCCGACACTTGCAATCAATACCATTTTGGAAAAACAACTCAAATTTGAATTACAAAGTTAACTTAGACGGGTTCTCTGGTTGCTTACTTGGAAGGCGGGAGTATCTTGGTGCGGGTCCGATTTACGAAATTTCTTTATCGCCAACGCATTCTTATCTCACATATAAATAAAAATCTAAAGACGAAAGTGACTCAAGTAAGCCAGAATTCCATCCCGGTGGCCCTGCGGGCCATGGGTAAATTTAAGTCAGTCAGTATGATCAAATGTAAATACCAAACATGGCAACCAGATTATTTTTGTACTATTCAATAAAGGCTTTTTCGTGTGTATGGATACCCTTTAGAATTAGAATTTAGTTCCCCTTTAGAATTAATTGTCAACACAAGATGGATCACGAGTTTTCTATTAATAAGGAACGATAAACGCAGTGACAAATGTTCATTTGAATTTATTTATGGCCTATTTGGCATCTTTGTCTCAGATCGACTAAATGTTTGTGTTTGCAGATAGACCTACCGGAATACGTGTCATGGACACTAGCACCTCATATTTAGACTTTTTCGCACATTATAAGAGCTTGCTCTTGCGCTCAATTTGAGAACATATCTCACTCTGCTCCCACGTACATTTTCAACTCAGAAATGTAGGCAGAGAGAGAGAGAGAGAGCTATTAAAATTTGCAAGCAAAATGTTAAAACAGTTACCTTACCGCGGAAAACAGGAAAGGTAAGGAACAGGAAATGGTAATATAAATGACGTAGAGTACAAGTCCTGTAGATAAAGGCGATTATATCAAGGAAACGTGTCTGAAGTAGAAACGAGCCGTTGCCGCTTATTTTACGAGCCATTAGCTTGCTTTACTAACAGGTATTGTTTTTCGGGCTCTTAGAAGAGTGTTCGCGAACACAGAAGTAACAGGTATTGTTGTGAAACTGCCGTATGTGTAGTTACAGTAATTGCGTTTCTTAGGAAACTAATAACTTAACAAAGAAGATACTTTTAGATAAGATTCTGATGAAAATGTATAATATTCACGCAACTGAACAGTTTTGCAGGAACCAGTAGAGTAGATTCTATGAATCCTTAAATCGGGTATTCGTTTAAGAAATTAAAAAGAAAGGTTTATCCTCATTTCGCGGAATATTATCATTCCAAGAATAAAAAGTTTATATTTTCTCAAATCATAAGTGTCTATCATGACAATCGATAAGATCTGTTTTTACCTTTCATTATATGTTTTCTAAATACTATTACACTAACATACGTATTAGTTTCTCAGTACAATTTGTTACAGCAGGAAATCATCGTTGCGTCAGTTCCCATCAATGAATGAATCTAATATAGAAACGGTGTCAGAATTAAAGCTCATGTAACTTTGCAATATAAATGTAACCGCAGTAATATTCGCTTATAGAGAAAAATAAACTATGTATGAATTCAGTTAAAGGTCTCAGCAGCAAAGGATGAGATTCGTTGAAATATTTTAAAAAATAAGTACATTTTGTGTGTAACACGGAATATACAGTTGTGACAAAACTGTTCATAATATGTGTCTCAATATTTCGTGTTATATATAGATGAACTATTAATTTTAATGTCACATACATCTCTTGGCTTCTGAGACCCTCAGTTGATTTTCACGTGGAGTTAAGAAATATATGTACTAGTAATGACTATTTAGGAAAAATGACTTATTAAATGTAGCAGAGTTGTCCGGGCGTAGTTTTCTGACAAATTTGTCTAATATAGCGGGGTCATAGTTTAGGCTTTCTTTCTTCATATAAAACCAATAACTCGATTTATCAATAGCAATTTCAACTATTAGTAAAATGTTAGAGGAAATAAATTCATACTATATGAGGGGTTTAATAACAAATGGATGCAAGTGACAATCGAAATTTAAAAAAAAAATAAAGATTATGTTTTACGTATAACACGAATAACATTTGACACAAAAATATTATTTTGTATAATGATGCACTCAGGTACGTGTCTCTGTACAAAATGTGAATATTTTTGTCACATATATTTTGTGATACACATGAAATATAAGGTCATTTTTTTAATGTCACAGGAACGTCGAAGGACTGTGTATCGCGTTTTTGAACCTCCGCCAGTGACGCCCAAACCAGAACTTCACCATTTGCAGAACTCATTCGCCACGAAAATCTTTGATGATATTGAGGCTGTGAAAACTGCCGTACAACATTTCTTTAACTTCAAACCTCAGGACTTTTCTCGGCATGGGATTCATCTCCTACCAGAAAGATGGAAAGAGGTCATCGATTAGGATTGTGCACAGTTCTAAGTGAGTTCTGTTCTGTATTGTTCACACGTCTATATGCACAGCAAAAGCTGGTACAAGTTTTGTACATACTCAAAAACTAAATCACCTCCTGAAGCTTGCACATTGGGGCTCGTATATCATATGTTTATATGCTGGGCGAATAAAAATATAACAAATCGAGCACTGCATGTGAAATTAGAATGTAAAAATAATTTATTTCTAAAATCCCGTTTCTATTCAACCCAACACCAAATAGAACAACGTGTTATGGGTTTGTGAATGATAGTTACGCAACCCGCTTCATTTTCTTATCGGTTGGAACGAGTTGATTCAGCACAGTTAAGTTTATTTAACAAGTCAAACTACCTAAACTATCTTTACCATTCTTTCAAGCTGTAAAGTATTTATAATATTTTTACGCCTTGCCGTTCAATTTTCTGCATACAATTTTTTTACACAATATTTTAATAATTGATATCCTGGTATATAGTACATATGTATTGTTTAAGCCTGAAGTTCCGAATACATATTTCAGTTATATGTTGGTTTTTTTATCATGATACTGAAATTTGAATGCAGCAATGTGATCCAGAGACCAAGATACTCCAGAGAATGTTTTATAGCTAAAGAAAGAATTGTTTAAATAGTGGAAACCAAAGTTCATGAGAAGCATTGAGAATTCACCTTCAGAAATACATGATAAACTCTGCACACTTTTTGTACATAGGGTTACCAAATATATACTATTTTAAGAGTACATGTTATCCTTTTTAGCGTATACACTTTTGTACTCTATCTTTTTTCAATGGAGTACTCTTTTGTACTCTTTTTTCATATAGCTTAGTTAGTAATCGATGTTAATTTCAATATACTAGCAAACTAATAGGTCTACTGTAAGTACGAATAATGTACTGAGCATAGAACATATAATTTTAAGTTAAACTACCATAGTAGTGATTGCCACCCTCATTTCCTTAGCTAGAACTAAAACAGAAGCTATAGTAAATAATGTGTCGGCTCCTCCATCCTTGAAAATAGTAGCAGATCAGTCTAACGTTTAACATATAAAATATACTGGTGTTTCAAGTGACATTTCCAATCATGGAGGAATAAAGCTGTGATCTATTTTGATAGAATACTTTGATATGAATACAGGTATGTCGCTTAAACTGTTAGATGTCCCATCAATTGCAGATGAGAAATCTGACACAGTTTCTCAAGTTGTGGTTATTGCATTAGCAATAGCAAAATATCTTGTAAATGAATAGCTATCAGTGGTGACAATTGGAATAGCAATTTGGGGTTCTGAATATAAAGGGGACTAACGTTGTTTTTTTTTATCACCTTCAAACTTCTCTTAAGAAAACTATTTTAGTATTAGGATGCCCTGGTCAAATCTAAAAGAAATGTATACAGCATGACGTGGACGGTTGGGCAATTGAAACCTTGTGTTAGGATATTTTACTATCTTTCAATCTACACTATCCGAACTGAAGAATTGAAGGAATTTTCGTCTTTTTTTGACTACATAGAGTACAAACAACTTCTTTAACACTCAAAAACTAGATGGTTTTGTTTTATCCCTTTTATCAACAGATGTCTCAGATGTTCCCAGGCCCGAAACCATTCATGTATTTTCTCTCTCTAGCACATTCTTCAGTTGTCCTAAAACAGATTTGTGAAGCCCTTTCAATGCATACATGTGATTTCTGCATTCAATGATGCAGAAATGAATGGCTTGAATTTTATTTTATAATAAAATTCAAGCCATGGAAAATGAGAATAATTCAATTGTGGAAAGCATATGAATTCATACCTCAGTCAAAGGAGAATAACGGGGGAAAAGGAGCAGAGTGTTTACCATTAAAAGTTATGAAAGTGATTATAAAGAGTCAGGAAAATGAGCATCAATGTCTAGCTTTAAGAAAAACATTATTGTACGTAAATAACAGCTGTTTGCAGTATCTAAAGAAATTGACTCAAAATTTCGGCCAGATTATTGATGGAGTTCCATAAAATTCCACAGTGGACAGATACTGAGAAAGGTGTAGAAGTTATGGGGGGGGGGGGGAAGTGTTTATGTATGACTAAAAAAAAGCATGGAGTCACCTTATAAATTCTTAAATTGGCGCGCCTCATGCTTTTCTTTTAGTCATGTATAAACAAAATTATTTTTTACTTTTTAGTACGAATTGTACGAAAAGTATGTCTTCAAAAAGTTTTTTTATTATTTTCTCGAGTTATTTCGGTATTCGTATACTTTTTCTCAAGCAAATGTTTTATGACCCAAATCCTAAGGTGTTCTGCAACCAGCCAAACAACAGATCGTTGCACGCTAGTATTTACTTTAAAGAAGCCCATATTAAAAAAAGAAATATATTAAATTATGCATGAACGTAAAAATGAAATATTGTATTGTCACCTGACTTACGTCACTGTGCAAAATTTCATCTTTGTATGACGTTGGGAAATGAGTTAAATTAAGGTTGCAAGATTTGAGGACGCGACGAACCATTGTGAACCAAAGAAAAGAATGTATTGAGTCGTTAGTATTGAGGAATCCCTTCCGTTTGATTGATCAGCTTTCTGATTTGGATACTTTACTGACAGAAACGGAAGTTGACAAAGAGTTCAGTGAAGTATTCCCTCATAAAAAGTGAGTGAACTATTTCAGTGCTGATATATTATCAGTTTATTCTGAATTGATGAAGGTCAGTTTTTGTGCAATACCTGCTCACAATACCAATGTGGAGAGGATTTTCAGTTTATTGAAATCACAGTGGACACAAGAAAGAAATAGGCTGTCAGTGAATTCAGTTAAAAACTTATCGTTGACTTCTATATTAGTTAGGATATCACTTTTTTTAATTTTTATATGTTAACTATTCAATTTAAAGTTAAAAAGTTTGATAATTACCATTTTAGTGGGAAAAGCTTTGGCTTCATCATCATTATTATTACTATTACTGTTAACAGAAAATGGCAAAGTTGTAGAATTTTCTCTATTATTATTATTATGAAGCCTCATTTATGCTTTATTCATTTACACGTCTAATTTCCCATGCATGAATCATCACTAAACGTACTCTTTTTCTACTTTAACAATCTGGTAATCCTATTTGTAGACATTACGTACATTTTCAAAGCTCAAAGCTAAGAGAATTTGAACAGTGAACGTGTGAACATAAAGAATAAAATATTAGTATATATTTTTATATATGCATCCGGCTCGCGAACTGATCGGGGGTTATATTTAATTACGGGAGAAAGTGTTTTTGTGTCACTTCTTTTCGTCGTACTGCAAATAGAAGTTATACTGCGAGTTGACATATTCTTACTTTATTTACTTCCTTTAGAGCCTCTTTATGAAATTAATAAAAAGAGATATACTAAATTCACACATGTTCCAACATGGTTTCACGAAAATTGCCTTGAACTGATATCAACCTAAAAATCAATGTAAGAAAAATCCTTTAGCGAAAATCATTGTTTTAAATGGAAAATTGTTTGAAGTGATAGTACTTAGTATTTAAGTGTACTTGTGACAAATATTTGCAATTACTATCACAAGAAAGGGTAATATCCAGAACTGATACTTTTCCTAATATAATACTAAAATATGTTGAACTGTAGGCTTCTCATTGACCCGACAACGTTTCTCAATCGAAATACAGCTTAGTACGTAATTCAAGCTGTTTTCCTGCTTACTGACATGATAATAAGGAAGATGCGAGGTGATTGAACAAGGTCGTAACGTTACTTGATATGCAAACGCCATTAAGACCAGTACGTTGCTTGTAGCTTGTATGCAAGGTCTAATGAAATACGGTACAGCACCGTAAATTAGCAAGACGTCAGCCAAGAAGATTACCTCCAGGTCGGCGAATAATTCATCTCTTGCATGTGTCCCTACCCAACTCTAAGGAAACTCCCCTCACGTCTGCGGCATCTTCCAGTAATGTTTTCCTTCACCAAACATCGTGTACTGAGTCAGAGGTCATAGACTGTTGTGCGAAAGTTAAGAACTAAATTATGGAGCAACAAATCATGTTGAAATAAGTTGCAGACATAATCAGAATGTTGCCAAACAGCTAAGGCCATGTTAGAAGTGTCAATGTGAAATGCAAAAGCAACTAAATAGGCAAAATATATGGAGTGAATCTCCAGAAAACTATGATTGAAACGATGAGTTTGTTTCACTTAAACTTTACCCTACTAAAGGTGAGTAAAATACATTGACAACATAATCGTAATACTACTAGTAAAACTACTACTACTACTACTACTGGTATAATGGAGCAGCTCCAGTAGTTATAGTCGTTGTACCAGTAGTAGTAGTATTTGAGAGCTGCTCCATTATATTCACTTCGGTTCCTTCTTGAAAAGCATTTTTATCAAATGTAATCTGAACTTAATTTGCTATCAAACCTAACTAAACCGAATTTAGTTAAACACCAACTAATGTAAAATATAATTAGAAAATAATCGTAAAATTAAAGTGAATAAAATATTTTTATACAATGTAATATAATTAATAACAATACGTTGTGCTCTTAATGTGATAATCACCGAGAAAAGTTGAGGGTTAAAATATTAATGAACTTATTAATACTCAGTTGAACCCGAGCACTCGGTTAAAACCGACTTTGCCGTAATTAGTGACCATGGGAACGTGGAAGTTAGGTAAGGTTATGTGCGGTTATGTATCTTTACAGTAATTTGAAACAAACAAACGAAAGTTTACAAATAAATACATAACCGTACCTAATCTTATCTAACTTCAACATTCCCACAGTCACTAACTGAGGCACTCGGTTAAACTCAACTTCTACTGCGTTTGCAGTTATTATGAAATATTTTAATTGCAAGGTAATTATAAGGTCGTCATTTTCACATAACTTTGAAAAGAAACCCTTACTTGGTAAACCCGGTGCTTCTAAAAACGTCCATCATTTCTTTCTTATTGTGGAATTTTCATTTTCGATGCAATCCTTTGCTACCATAGATTAATAGTATCATTAACATTTGCTAACATCTTACAATATTTAAGAATAAAATATTAAATCACTTGACCACGGACGCTGACTTTTTCCGTTAACACAAAATAATACGTCTTCTAATGACAAGATTGTTTAGAATGTGATTATATTACTGTTAATTATGAATTTAAATATTTCTTATTGTTATATTTTTAGTATTTTTTGAATTTATATTGTTATAAACAAACGAAATAAATTTATTCATGATGAAAACACAACAATGGAAATCTTGAAAATTAAATACTAAAAATGCATTTTAACGTAAACATCGTTTACTACATCGATTCATACGTGATTGAACGATTTTATAGAGCCGGAATCAAAATAAAGTAATGTGATTCGTTCAAATGAACTGAAGTGAGTATAATGGAAGTGTTCCTAACTACTAAATGATACAACTGCTACTATAACTACTACTACCAATACTACTACTACTGCTACAACTATTACAAATAATACTTCTTCTACTACTACAAATACTACTACAACTAATACTTCAACAATTACTACTGTTACTAGTATCCGGAACCGACCCGTTTGGATCCGGAACCAAGTGCCCATCCCTTCTTCCGCTCGATTTCGGCTTGAGGCATGCTGTCTCGTTCGCTGATCGCCTTCCTGCCCTCCGCCATGACTTCACATAAGGAACTGGGTTGAATTCCTTTACTGGAGGCCAAACTCTGCTGATGAAGATAAGTGCACTGAATCGTTCCGCAAGTAATGAATTTCTTTTGTCGGTCATTATTTCATTCATTACACTAAATGCTCTCTCACATTCAGAAGCTGATATTGGAATAGTGTCAACAATTCTTAACATTGGTTTAAAATTCTCTGGGAAATTACTGTTATCAATACTCACGAAAAGCATTAATCATTTTTCTTTTTTCAGGAATATAAAACTCTTCACACAAATTTGCAATGTTCTTTTCACCACATCTGATATCCACTTTGGGGAGTCAACTTACTTGTAGAGAATTTTCAAATCTGAAGTTACATTTATCATTTGGTTAACGTGCAGAAGTAAGGCTTTCACGATATGCAAGAGGCTTAATTGTTTCTTCAGAAAAATCTCCTGGTGAAATGCACGTTGACTCAAGGACTCTTACGGTTCTTCTAACAGCATTGTCAGCATCAGATAAAGTCATGCTTCTCTTTTGCAACTGCAGTGACAAGTCTCTCAGTTCAGTCAGTGCATCATGCAGCATTGCAAAATTCATTACAAATTCTTTTGAGGTAAAAATATTGGAAAGTCCCTGGTATTTTGCCCTTTCTTTTGATTCTCTCATGTCATTCTTTGCAGTATTAACATGTGTTGCTAGTGCACCGTAACTTTCCCATATGACTTTCACAGTACGCAGACTCAGCGATGCCCATCTTATTGTAAATATATTTTCAATTTTCTTTATTCGTTGCTCTAATGTTGCAGCCCATTCCATGAATTATCTCTGATTCTTTGATGACATATTATATAGAGAATAGAGTTTATCAAAAAATGAGTGGAAGTGATTAATGGCTTGGACGTCATTTCTCGTATAATGCATTGGTAATTCCAACCGGTGATTTGAGCAATGCCAAATAATTAGATTGGGAAATATCTTTCTTAGCTCAGTTATAACTCCATTTGAAGCCCAACATAACTGAAACTCCATGAGCAGCAAGAGGAACTAAGTTTCTTTGTCTTCAAAAACTCTTCATTCATTCCTTTCGAGCTTAAATTAATTAAAATTGCATCTTTTAAGGCTGCGGCTGTAGTGTGATTAAGTTAAAGAAGATCCCAGAAAAAAGACAGGATTTCAGAATTTTCTGAAAATGCCCACCTTAAACAGATTACAAACACAGGTTTTTTGCTAACTGTAGTTGATTCATCTACAAGAACACACATTTTGACGTTATTTTTAAGTACTGTTTCCGCAAATTTTCTTTCTAATTTCTTTCACTATGTGGTCAGTTATGTTTGTACAACCGAAATTTGTATGAAAAACTCTACCCATATCTAATCCATTTATTTCCTGTAGTTCTATATCAGAAGGAAAATCACTGAAGAGGTTGTTTTGTTTGGCACTTTTGTATGCTGTACAGAAAATCCTCACTGTGGTGTCCAATTGTATAGCATTCATGTTGTCTACTGGTACTTCTAATTTTTGTTTGTGTGATTCGGTTGTAATGGATTCACAATTTTTGTGAGATATAGAAACTTTGTGTTCGTGATTTTTAACTCAGACTTTTTTGTTGCTTCGTTATATCATCATCATTAAAACTAACCTTGCAATCAATCCACTCTTTCGAAAATTTCATGCCTACTCCTGTATATGTACCCATCCCCAATTGGCTGATTTCAAGACAAGTATTACAGCCTAATTACTTATTTTCTACAACTAACCATATATTGTTTTGATATATCTATACTGAACCTCAGACCAACATTCGGGAAACAACACTGAAATGCTAACCTCTATAATATTACTAGTGTTACAAGTGTCTGGAAGTGCCTCATCAGAATCACCAGTACCACGTGGAGACAGTTCTAAAACCTTTTTCTTCTTACCTGAGTTTTCGTGTTCGTCCGGATTAGATCTTTTGGTTAGCCACTTCATTAAACTCATATTGAAATAATACGACTACTGTTACCTTTCAATTATTATTAATTCCTCAAAAACCTCGCATAAAGTAACACATGCAATATCACAGATTGCAAGGAAACAAAAGCATGGCGGTGGTCGACAACATACTTCGCGCTCTGAAATCGGCAAACTTCATATCTGTTCGTATCGCGCAGGGATCCAACATCCAGATTTAAAGGACATTCTCGCTGCAGTATTATTTCGGTCTAAGTTTGGTGTTTTTGTATTATAAGAAAAAAAAACTTTGTGTATTAAGGAGACTTAGCTTCTTGCTGAGTTTTCTTAACTTGGTCTAATGATTAATGCATCGGAAAGCTGATCCGCAGGACCTGGGACCGAACCCTGGTGTGGTTACATTTACATTTTTTTTTCAAAGAAAAATATGTATTTTTTTCGTTTCTGATGTATATACGCATTAGAAAATGTAATAAAACTAGTGACCAAGGGTTAGGATACGTTAGCTAATTTAGGTTCGGTGTGTTTTTTATTACACACGCGACTCTCATGGGCACTTAGACGCTACACAGTTCGGAATATTACTCCCGCACGAACGACGTCAGATCTTCCCTCTCTCCTCCGCTGCGTGTTAATGGCCATCAGTTATTGAATCCACTACTTCAATTACGAATTCCCGATTAAAAAAAAAATATATATTAAGTACAAAATTTGAATATTTCTCGGAACGCAGCTCCAGTGAGCCCCGACCCAACTAAAGCATTGATTATGAGCTAAAGTTGCCGGTCGGGTAGCCGTGCGGTTTACGGCGGTAGGGCAACGACTCGAAGGTCACGGGTTCGAGTCCCGGCAGGGGCATGGGTGTGGATTTTAATGGCTAAAGGGCGAATCGTGAAGAACCGAAGTCCAAAGTTACTGGCCCATATAAAAATAAAGTTTAAGTTTTTTATGAGCAAAAGATCATAATAGCCAGAAATACAATATAATAAAGGAGAAAATAAGGTATTAAAGTACTCCAAAAACCCTTAGTCTATCCGTATTTCTAAACCTCCACAATACTCTCAACCTCCCTTCCTAATAGAGGATACAGCCCTCTGCCGGGTGCTAGCAAAAAAATTTCACTGACAGAAGTTTGCTTATTTATGAAATAATGCTGTTAACTGAAGAATAAAAATGTATTTTAAATTATCTCTTTTTTCTCTTCAGTGGAATTCTTGGCTCTTAATTGAAGAATAGCTTTTTTATGGGCTATTAATATGTACAATCCAAGCTCTTATTAAGTTCCTGCTTGGATTGTACATAAATTGGCTGTAGGCAAAATTCTTGCCTTGGGGCACTCCAATTTTCCAATGGGAATTGCTACAATTTTATATGTTCTACCGATTGTGTTTGCTAGACTGAGATATATTAAGGCAAATTCACAATTGATAAGCGTTAGCTGAATTTAGAGGAGAAACGCTTTTAATAATTTAGCACTCCAAACGTTCCATTTCCACCTTTGTTCCATTGTATCCGTGTGCCATGGCTTTTGTTCTATCACACTTATTAAATAATGTGTTCGTGTGTTTTCATACGAAAGTTATTAATACATACATGATTCATACATGGAAATCGATACATGTGTTGTATAAAGTTATAGAGCCTTTCGTTTATATGAAACACTATACACACATAAACTTATTACGTAAGCCAATTGAATTAAAGTGTCACGGAAAGAATAGCATCACTACAATGTCGAAAGCCCTTTCTTTAGGATCTTCAAACAATAGCGTTTAGTACCTGCAATTCTGAGTAATCTCTGTAAATGAACAACTTTCGTGGACGAAGATAAAATATGTGTATACAGGCTGTATTAGAAGTTGAGAAGTATGTAGAACAGGCCTGCATAACATACAACATAACGCTCGGACTTACTGTGCAGCCCGCGAAAACTTTCGGAAGTAATGTTAAATATGATTCTGTAATATTCTAAATTTGAATCAAATAGGAATTTACATCCTTAATAAACATTTAATGATCCAAAAATTTGCTAGTCCAGTCAAAAAAAAAAAATCATACTCTCTACATCTAGGACTAGTTTATATCCTAGAATATAACTTCTTCCATTAACCATCGGAAGTGATTAATTTTAATTCAGTGGATTTGAGTTGAAAATTAACATCTGACAAACCTACATTGGTCACTTACCTACAATTTCTTTGAGTTTTCAGGTCAACAGATTTATCTTAATATCCACATTTTTTTATTGCAGTACTGAAAATGAAATCACAACCTATGTGCTCTAGTAGTAATGGTCGAGGATCTTATATGACACTTAAGGGCACCCATTCGAGGCCTGTTGCCGCAAATGCTACTGAGGTTTTCGGAAGGATTTCCTCAGTTACAGCAAGTACCAGCCAATAAAAGTTCTGGTCGCTATCCTCTCCATTTGTTTCTCCGGTCGACGAGGATGTCATTCGTACGACTTATAACGGGCTTAAATAGACCTACCTGTTCAGTTCCAAAACGTAAATGAAATAAACAGAAAATCAGAATTTTTGGTCTCTCTGGTTTTATACTTGAGTACCAATTGACCATAGATGTTAATTCATACTTACTAATCGAGTATAACTAGTTAAAATAAGAAATTAAGAAAACCCTTCAACTTATGAGAAACCATCACGCCTTGTGTTTTTTCTATTCCAAAACAATTGTTCGTAGGGTTGCTTACTGGCGATGTTGACGGCAGATGCAATTCAACAAAAGTAAGTTTTGAAGGAAATTGCTGTTGCTGGAAAACGTTTTACTGAAAGTTTAATAAAAACTGTACAAGTATGTTGATTGCTCTTTCTGGGTTAAGTCTTGAGAAAAGAGGAACATTTGAGAATATCAGTTTATCACGCATGATTGTACAGAGGAGGATAGCGGATATTTCTACCAATCTTAGCGACCAGGTGAAGCCGAAAGCTAGTGAATTTTGCTATTAGTCTAGCAATGAACGAAAGCACACACTTAACACAGCTCAACTACTTAGTTTTATTCGAGGTGTGGATGAAACCTTCGATATCTCCCAAGAACTTGTTAATATGTGCTTCACGAAAGCTTAAATCATTAGAAAAGAAATATCCATAAAATCCATTAAGTATATGAGTGATAAGTTGAGAATAGGTTTTGAAAATTTGGAGGCAGTTTGCAATGATGGTTATCTGGCAATACACAGAAAAATTGTGGGAGAAGTTTTTCTTATTGAACAATTTGTTGGTAGAAATATAATAAAACATTATTTTATATTATTATATTATATTTGTAGGTTCTGTGTAACAAAACTTTGAGGTTCGATCATGTAATGTCAATGGTAGTTCTCGTTGTGAATTTCATCCATTGCACGGAACTGAAACATAGAACATTTCAAAATGTTCTTGAGAAGGTGCACGCGAAGTGCAGCGACTAACTTTACCATACGGAAGTGAGGTAGTTCAGTGGAGGACGAGTTCATCAGCGTTTTGTTGCTTTAAAAGAGGAAGTGTCTAATTTCCTTGAACAAGAACGAATAAAATTTCTCGACCTTAAATCATGGATCATGACCTTTTCTTCTTTCGTGACTTTACAATTCATCCAAATAACCTTAACACTAAACTTCAGGGAAAATATAAGCTTGAATTCCAACCATTCACAGTAGTGAAATATTTCAAAATGAAACAGAAGATTTTCAGAAGTCATCTACTGTAAGGTGAAGTGTATCACTTTCCCACTTGTCCACGGAATGTCCTGCAGCACAAGCACGTCAAACTAGGAGAAAAATGTGCTACGAAATTCGATGATTTGATGGAAGGATCGCCTTGTTTAAAGAAGAACACATTCAAATAAAGGAGGTTGAAGATTTCGTTTCAGTGGATCATGCAGACGTGCAACTCCAATTGCATTTTAACAGTGATCTTCAAAAATAAGTAGCGTGAAATCATACTGCAGGAGTTCCATTAAAAACTCTCGAGAATAAAAAGTGGAATGATCTTATTGACATTGCCATGAAACATTCAGAAATTTTGGCAGTACTTTTTTTTTCTGTGAGCAACGTTACCCATTATAAATATGAACAAAAACAAGCAACGTTCTTATCTAATTAATGACCCGTTTGGGAGACACTTTGAAAAAGTTTAACACTAATCTCACCCCATAATGCAACAAGCATGTTACTGAGATGTAATACTTCGCATTAAACCGGCGAAACTATGCACTTGAAACGAAATTATACAGGGAGTAAAAAAAAAAATACAGCAACAATTTAAGAGGTGATTTTTGACATGAAAATAAGAAAACAGGTTTCTATAAACATGGGTGAAATTCCGCTTCGTTTCCGAGCAACAGTGTTTCCAGCTTGGAGCCCAATGTTGATGCCTAAGAATGCGAAGAAAATGTACAGTTCTCGATAAATCAGAAACGACACATTGAATGAAAAATTAGTTTTCGAACATTTGCTACTAACAACATGGTGGATATCAGGAGTAAAAACACAATGTTACTGGGTTTGAATAAGACATGAAATCCATGCATAAGACATGAGATTAAATATTCTGATACAATGCGTAATTTGAATAAGTTCACGTAAACTTTTTCTCTTATCCACAGTTTGCAACACTACGGTGTGTGCTTTACGTATGTTGTTTATGATCGCTAAATGATGCCAAACACCCAATAACATGGCGTAGTGCTATTTAAAATATTAACATGTTATACCACGTTGGCAACACTGACAATCTGATTCCATCGTGCTTTCACTCCTGATATCCACCATATTGTTGGAGACAAATGTCCGGAAGCAAAATTCCATTCAATGCTTTGTTTCTTATTTATACAGAATTAGTAATTTTCTTCCTATTGATAGGCATCGACTTTGGGCTCCAAGTTGGAAACGCTTTAACTCCAAAACGAAGCGGTATTTCACCCATGTTTGTAGATTTTTTTCTTGTGTTGATATCAGCAATCGTCTCTTAAACTTTTGCAGTGCATTTTTGTTGCATCCTGTATGTACTGAACTATGAATGAAAGTATTTTAAACATCATTTTGGGATCAAGTAAAATAAGGTAAAAGTATCCCCTGTGGGAGGCGCATGTGCCGTTTAGCGCTTCACATATTCTCGACCTACTGCACAAAGTGAGGCGAGGTGGACAGTTCCTTTCTCTACCGCCTTTACCTCCGAAGGACACTCTGGTACTATATTTAATAGGAAGTTGAGTGAACCTAAGTACGCCAGGCAAGGGAACACTGCGAGAAAAATCTCCACAGTCCTGGTCACTATTTGAACCTGGGCCTCCAGATTTGAAGTCAGACGCGCTACCGCCTGAGCCACGGCGACTCCTATTTTGGAATGAAGTAGTAAAGAAACACAACAATTTTGTAGATAAGTAGTTGTAGTAATGGTATAGTTGTTGTTGATCTACCCTTTGGTTTTACACTTGCGGACCGATATAGTTTTCTCTGGATCAGTTTGGCCCGTCTCATTTTAGTAGTGCAGGCCTGGTGTAGAAGCGAATATGCTTTAGGAAATACTTTTGGAACGTGGCATTGTACTGTATGATAGTTGACATGACACTTTTGTAAACAAGAAATGCAGTTTCAGAGAAGTTCCTGCAGTCAGTAGCGGCAAAGTGAGGTAGGCATACGTTTTCCTGGACATTTCAGACAGGATTAAGAGAATAATATCCTCTTTCATTTAGAAAATATGCTATACATGGCGTGGCAAGTGTTAAACAGATATAGTTCTTGCCTGAGGAGTTTGACAAGAAAAGTTTGGATGTCTTAGCTGGCAGAATGTCAGTTTTCTCGTCTACCCGTGCACATACCCAAGTAGTACAAAATTGATCTAACGGTAAGACCCGCTTTTTCGACGGATTGTTAAACAATACTGGGAATAAAAAGGCGAAAAGGTGAGATGTTTGTTAGGATAGTAATAACTTGTTTACTGAAATTTGCGAACGTATAAGCATAAACGGTAATTTTATTTTATTTTAGTTTTCTTTTTAATATTTCATAATATTCGAGAGAATGAAACCAAGGGGTTATTCTGTAACAAGACAACGTGAAGCTACATGTTGCTAAGATCACCCGTAGCACCATTATCCGAATTGATTAGGAAACATTGATACATCACCCATATTTACCTGACATTGCACCTTCGGATTACGATTTGTTCCATTTGTTAGACAACCATCTGTGAGGACGACGGTTCCGAATCCCATTATTTTTGTCAGAACCATTCGCCCTGTGAGGAGAACACACGTGCAAAGAAGGCGTAGCCCACTCTCGTGCAGCGCAGAGCTCGAACTATAAGTAACAGCGACTTCTTCCGCAACTCTCAGCTTGGCTAATATATCGAGAAGTTGATTCAGAAGTCTCGGGATCGAACACTGGAGTCATTACTTTTACATATTTTTTTAAAGAAAATTAACTTTTTTTTTATGTATATACGCATTAGGAAATTTAATGAAAGTAGTGATTTATTATACCAAATAAAGGCTACTGAAAGCTAGGATGTATATAAATAAACCAGGGCAGGATGCACCGAGCGAAGAGGGCACGGTGCGTCCGAAGGGAGCTGGGCGGCGTGTGCCGCTGGGGAGGGGGCAGTCCCCAGTGGGCATACGCAAAAGTGCTGTTAACTTTCTATTCCACATTGTTTTCATCTGGGCTCTCCTTAAAGAGGAGTGAGGGCGAATGGTCCTAAACAAATATTGCTTCCGAATCTTCTTCGAGGTGATTAACGCACAAAACGACTTCTTTTGTTCATGCTCCGTTAAGCCTGTCATTGCTACTGGTGGTGAGTATTTCTGATTTTACAGCTACGTACGCACATGTTGCGTCATTTCTCTTTGCAGGGCAATATTTATTCAGACAACACGTTATTGGTTGACTTCATATATACAGACAGGTCACTTGTTCGTACGTGATTGGTTACTTGGTTTCAATGTCAGTGAACAAACAGGTTTTCTGGAAATCAATAAGTCGCAACTGATCATTTTTTCTCTGAATGAGTAAGTGACGTACGTGTTTAATAATGCAAGTTAATTTCCATATATTTTTTTTTAACCAAAACGCTATATAGCAAAAGGTCAATGTAAAAAGAGTCAACTGTCTAGCCGTGCATTCCTTCCCCTAATCGACGCTTTCAGCTATTAAATAAATAGCTTAGTTTACATACAATGATTCAATGTGGACGCTTGGAGAAAAATGACTATATCAACGGAACTTTTCAGCTAATTTTTACGTAGTTGTGAAGTAGGAAGGTCAGTCAGCTGTGCTCCGATATTCCTCCCCTTCGTAGGAGTAAGGGAAAGAATTTACATGCAGGAAATTTCTCTAAAACATGCACAGCGTTCGTTCCGTCATGGATGTTGATCCCTTGCGTTTCAAAGGCTAGAAAAGAGAGCTGAGGGAGCGGGATACCCAAGGGCGTGGCGATCAATGGCATTTCGCCCACAGACCTTGTTCCGGAACGAACAACTCTCTCTCCCTCTCCCGGCAATGCGGGAATGTCGGGCGGATGGGTGCATTCCACTCTTGACTCACTGTTTACACGCGCCATAGACAGCAGCGGGCACTACACGAATTCTCTACGTATAAAAGTCATTTCTTCTTAACATTCGCCATGTAGTTTTCTTTCTCTGTTGTCGGTGTTTTAGAGGGAAAGTTCTTGTTCTTTGTAAATAATAGTTTTCCTATATTTTGTTGATTCTTTCTTGTAGGTGTACCATGTTCTTGTTTCTTTTCAAGAAATAAGAGAAATTATGACAATTCATAACAATTCGTAGCACATTACTAAATATTACACTACATTATTATTAGCACAACAAATGGAGTGATATTTTACGTTACTAATGAATGGCTAAATAAAAACTTAAAATTCATGCATACTGGGAAACATCAAGTTGCAGGTGATCATAGTACAATAACGATATTTTGATGATCTTCTGAATCTAGAAAAAGTGACAGTAAGCCTGGTGCATAAATAGTTTTGTTGTAGTTGCATTTTCTATGAGGATTTGCTTTCGAGAAATTATGTGCAACGTAGAATAAACATCCACAGCTCCGGGCTTAATGCCATTCTGAAATGAATATAGTGTCTGTGTTACTACATTCCATGTCTGGCTTCGAGAAGTATCTGATTGACGAAAGGGCTTGGACAGAAGCCTCTGTGGAGAGCAGATCCAGGTGGTCGTGCTCTCTATTGCGGTAGTCTGGCGACCCAAACATCGTGGGTTCAAATCTCACCTTGGGCATGGATGTGATTTTAATTGTGCTACCAGTAGTTAGTGACGCAAGAACAACTACACACAAGTATAATACACATTTAATACAAGTAAAAACAAGCTGAACAAATAACTAGCCCACTTAGTAAACACATTTTTAAAAAATGAAGTAGTGGTTAAAGCGGTGCACCATCATACACTATAATCGATCAGAAGATGCCAGGTTCGAATCCGGTCACCGACAAGTGCAGAAAATTTCAACAGTAATTGAAGGTGAAAAAACGGAATAAAAGTGAAGCAATAATAAAAGTTACTTCTTTTTACGTCATCCAGTTCATTAAAACAGTTAGTTGATCGCAGTGAGAACGGGGTTGGGAAGAAGGGCGAGCGACAAGTACCCGACCCAAATGTTGAGTTTGGGTACACAATATCGGCCAAAAGCAACCCTTCGGGATTAATTTTGATTGAAATGTCTGCGTATAGTGGGCCCCCGTAAAAAGCAAATATGCGCAAAACGTACTTCATGTAAAATATTTGAAAACAATTTCATCAGGTATGTTTGTGTTTTCTGAACGGGCGTTAGAATATTGTGAAGAGGCACGTAAGGTAATTCAGAGTACATCAAGTGTCAACATTCATTGGAAATGGAATACAGTAGATACTAAGTACTATCGTGGTTTCTAGCACTGAAGAATAGCTATCAAGCTTTAGAATTCATTTTTCACACAAAGAAAATTTGGAGTTCTTCTAGGCATTAACGGAATAAATGTAATAATAATTTCATTCAAGAACGTACTTCCGACAAAGGATTACAATTTCAAGTACTCTTTCAATAGTAAAGAAATAAATAAACACCAACTGAATGCTATCTGGTTATAAAAGTACCCATCTTCCAAAGTCGAAGTACATTTGTCGATCAAACGTATATTTGTCTCGTCTTTTGTAACTATTTGTTGACCTTCTTCAGTACCCTTGTATCAGCTCTCTTCTATACACGTAATTAAAATACCACGTACGTTATTAATAGAATTTCCACAGTCCGTAAATTTGGTAAATTGTTACTTGAATTCTTTATATGGATATATCTAAAGTAGTGCATTCAATTGATATACTTACTTTTGTGAACAGCAAATATGCTGGACAGGAACTCACCTAAAACAAAACAGAAAATCGGTTCATTAATTCAAAAAGGAGCTATTTGTTTATTTCTGTTATAATCTATGTTTATCAATAAATTACATACATTTAATTTTAATGATGTTTTCATTATAACTTGTTTAACGATTATTAATGCACAGGTGCACAGCTATTTTTTTGGAAACCACGTGACAAAATATTTGGTTATTACCACAAAATTAGTTTGGACTTGTATGAAAGAGCAGAATGTGAGTTTATTAAATCAAATATCACAGAGAGTTGAATACTACAACTTTCAACATATTAGTGGAGGTAGTGAAGTTTTCAGTGCGACTGAGTGAAAGATATAAGGTATAATGGGACAGTTATCATTATTATTACCAATAAATACAGCTGATCCAACCTGATCGACTTAAGATTTTGTTTGAGTGTGACGTTGTGAGTGACTTATCAAATTGTATTAACTCTGATAACTCTTCCGAAAACAGGGAGAATTATTATTATTTCCCCAATGTCAACTTTGATGCCATTGTTTCTGATCTGACTAAACTTCAGAACTACGTAAACTCACAAGCTTATCCCAATGTACAAGGGCTTATTAAGGGTTTGTATCAATTACGTCTACAATAGCCATATCCAAAATGTACTGAAAATTATACATAAAATTGAGCACCAATTTTACAAAGATTCATGGATGAGTAAGTAACTTAAAAGTTTGATAAATAAAAAGCAGGGTATTTTATTAAGTACAAAAAGTGGGTTGAAACTGTGGTATGATAAATGCGCATTACAGCAAAAACAAACTAACAGTAAGTATATTGTAGACTTCCTCTCAAGTGGAGTCACTATTGTCCCAATGATTCGAAATACGGTTGGGACAAATGTTGGCGTAGCTCGTTTCAAACCTCAGAAATGGCGAAAAGTGGTAGGGTATTCTAAAGGCCATATCTGAGTGGTGCGACTCATGGTTCGCCCAGAGTTCACTCGAGAATAACTCGAAGTCATCTAGAGTGGAGTCTGGTGAGCCAGAGTTCATGTCAACCTCTGTTAATCGCAACAGCGTTTTAGGTTGAAAGTCCAATCAATAAGAAACAAAGCCAACTTACTCATTTTAGTGTGTATCTGTCCTTCAGTGTATCCTATTCAAAATTGAGACTAAGTCTGAGAACGAGAACCCGGAGTCAGTAGTATTTATGTTCTCCCACAATGACTCGTCGATTTCCAAATGTCGAGTTTCCTAACTGTCGAGCAGTCACCTCAGGGTGACTGTCTACTCAATTTAGTCTTATCACCCTGACGCCACTTATTGTCGTTCATTGCTTTCTTTTATTCATGAGTTCAAGCATTCCTTAGTGCTACTTGTTTCTGTACCCGTAAAATATCAACTACTTTGTGTTGCCCTTATTTGTTCTCATCATGCATTATTTATATATTTTTTATATTGCAGGAAGAATGACATTTAAATAATACGATCAACATCAAATTACTTTACCTTGCTTCCACACATTGCTTTACAAAGTGAATACAACTTAAGTTTTCGGTTATCTTTCCTTTTCCAGACATCAACTCTCGGATCACATTTCCCCCTGTTTGAAAAGATATCAAATGCTTTTAAGGTATTCGAAATCTTGCTTACAGTGCCTTAGGCAACCATCAGAATCGTTACTATTTCGAAGTTTATTTCACCTTCAAAACAAACCGGCACATCTGTTTGATTCTCTTTAATATCAAGCAAAAGCTTCATGATGTATCTGGTGTGTCAAGATCGTTACTATTTGGGTTTAAATTCCAAAACACGGCACTCTTACTCCACCATGTAAACTTCCATTCAAGTGGAATCACGATTGTCCCAATGATTCGAAATATGGTTTCGACAAATGTTGTTGTAGCTCTTAAGATAAAATAATATAACTTCTGAGCAAAACAATTCATTTTAATTAAAAACTGAAAACGTGTAACAGCTTAACAAACTAACTGCTAGGCTTCATCACACACGCAGTTAGTTAGTTGGTAAAACTGTTACACGATTTTAGTTTTTAATTGAAACGCATTGCTTTGCTCAGCAGTTATATAATTTTTTCTTAAGTATACAAAAGCAAAGGTTTGACATAGAAAATATCACGGTTGGCCTAGGTCGTTTCAAACCTCAGATATGGCGAAAAGTGGTAGAGTCTTCGAAAGTCCATACCTGAGTGCGACTCATGGTTCGCCCAGAGTTCTCTCGAGAATAACTCGCAGTCATTCTAAAGTGGAGTCTGGTGAGTCAAAGTTGATGCCAACCTCTTATAATTCGCAACAATACGCGAAAAGCTGCTAGAAAGATTTTCAAAAAATTAGAAGATGGCTTGTGGCGAAATGTTAGCTATTTTTGAAGTGTACTTAATAAAAAAAAGAACTAATGTAATCATCAATATCAATCATATGGGGCTTCATTAAAACATAACCCTTTAATTACAGAAGCATTCAGAAAATATTTTGTAGACAGCTTTAATATACAACGAAACAATTTGATACTCGATTGTCAATCAAATGCGAACAATAATATAAATATTCCTTATATATTCCATATATCCAATGAAGTAAAAATCAGCCTTCATTATTCCAGTCTACAAAGGTGGCGATGGTTCGTTATTATCAAACTATAGACCAATTACTTTCTAAAATACCATGCCTAGACTATTTGAGTGAACATCTACAATTTAAAACGTGTGTTCGAAGAAGAACAACATGGCATAATTCTAGGGAAATCTGTGGTCACAAATGTTTGTCAGATTACAAATGAAATACATGGTTACATTGCAAGAGGATCTCAATGTGATGTTATTTATATAGATTTGTAGTTTGATAGCGTTCATCAACTTGTTCTAATAAATAAACTTAGTAAACGTTGTTCAGTTTTCGGTGAAAGTTCGAATTACGTGAAAACATAGTTCACTTTCCATTCAATCTTTTAAAGTCGACTTCCGCTAGATATATTTTCTGGACGCCACTGGTTACCCCACTATCATAAATCAATTCAGCGTATACACTTCTCCTACCTCACTGTTTGTTAGAAATGCCTACGTCAAATCTTTACGAGTTCTGTCCCTTGTAAGGACTGAATAATCAATCATATGTAATAAAGGATTCATTAGGTACAGTTGTGACATCATATCTCTAGAACGACTTCGAATTCGGGACTGATATCTGGCACACTTAGATTTCCTGTGATGTACTTTCATTTTAACTTGATTTCATTTCCGAACTTCATTGGCATGTACGGAAGTTCTCTTATCAGTGTCTGATTAAAGTTGTCTCGCCCAGAACGGACAGGATTTTACTATTCAAGAACTCAGGATAGATCATGCCTTAGTGTAGATGCAATTACCTTATTCAATTCTCGACCACTTTGCAACTGTCTGGTTAGCCCATCTACAGAGATCTACCAAAAGAGAAAACACAATTCTGTACGACTTGAGCGCGCACAGCAACGGTCAGGAAGTGTGGTTGCGGAATAATTCCATCTTACACTTCTGGAAACTTAAGATGGAGGAAACTTTTCAATGTTTCTGCAACCTTTGCTTCTACTAGATTATCTGGAACTTCTGAATCTCCTGATTTGTTTTTTCAAATTTCGTATCGCTTACATTTAATACATAGATGATAAACAGTTTCAATAACTTGTTGATCTAACACAGTCTTGTTATCATACTTAACAATGTGTTGGAATGCTATGCTGTGAGCTGCTTCCAATTCGGCCTGTTTGTAATGCAATCATGATTATCGATTCACCCCGTATTGAGGGGACTGTTTTCGGTATTTGGAATGATATTTTGTCTCACATGTAGAAAAAACGAGGACGTTTTTAGTCTCTTCTCAGTTGAAGGACCTCGAAACCCTAGTTACCAGCCATCTCTGAAATGACGATGTGTTCTGAAGTTGTAAGTTAACCTGCTAAGTTAACATGGATTTTTCAGAAAACGTTGCATAAAAGATAGTCAGTATTAAAGACTGCTACACTTTCCGTAAACTGTTTTCGTGACGCGGTGTGTGTACTATGAGATGTTTCTACAGTAATCTATTCACCAAGCTGACTCGTATTCATGGTAAACCGTTACAAGTATCTCGATCAAGCTCATGTTGCATTTTAACCGAATAGATTGAATATTTTTTATCTTGAACTATCTTGAAATGCATTTACTTTTGTGTTTCATCTTCTTTTGTTTACGGGTAAGAACACATTGAAGAATAATTTTGCCCGAATACACTTAAGAATCGAAAATCAGATTTACTGAATAGTGGTCTAACTAAATAACTATAATGTTAATTAAAATAATAAGATGTGAGTCTGCATAATAGTCCACAAATTTTTAAGTATTCTTTGTTTCAATATTCTTGGAAACAAAGATTACTTTTAGTAATGCCTGGTATTCCAGAAATGTGCTGAAAACTTTTAGAAGCCTACAATCTAGATGTAGTCATTACTCTTCTATTGATCTGAAATATACTTCTTTCTGAGTACTTCCAAATATTTCCGAAACGGCTTGAATTTTCACTATACTGGTAATGAATAAAAATGTACAGAGATACAAGATGAATCATCATCATTTCGATATGTACAGCGGTTTCTGAGATATGCATTCCCGAAGAACATTCATTAAATCTGTCTTGTTACGACAAGTCGTATTTGCCGCCATTTGGAATTTTTACCATTATACCCAATTGTTTTTAATTCTGTTGACATTAAAAATTCTATGTAGGTCGATAAATAAACTTGGTTTGCTTTAGTCCTGGCAATTAGACAAGAGTGGTGTGTTTGGTCCCTGCCTATAATGGTCTGAGATGAGTTGAACAAATTAAAAATATTAGAGAATGTACACACAGAAAAATGGTTTAATAAAAAATGACTACATGCATGTAATCACTCCCGTTTTAAGTGAAAAATGAGCTAAACAGGTTGTAATTGAATATTTGCATGTAGTCCCGCCTAATGAAATTTGCAAAACGGATCCAGTCACAGATCTAGTCTTTATTTTCTTTAATTGATGCGGCTTGACATTTCAAGCAAACATAAATTTGTGTTGAATCTTAAAAACAGATTCTTTTATTGTGGTACAAAGTAAGTCGACATTATTTTGGTTCCAAACGAGGAGCGAACTTTACGCGAATGCATAACAAGCCAGCTGACGTTAGAATACAGACGTGTATTCCCGCCTAAGGCATGTAGTCCCGCCTAATGATATAGTAGTAATATAGGCATGTAGTAATATAGGCATGTAGTCCCGCCTAATGAAATTTGCAAAACGGATCCAGTCACAG
>JAGDQP010025939.1:0-26408 GCA_022664845.1 Lepisma saccharinum
CTTATATAAGAATAGTTCAAAACTAGTATTATTTTATTTTTATACCAATCTATTCATTAACGGCAGCCATTTTTGTATTTCGACGCATACCAAAATTTGTGTTAGCAGATTTCTACGGAAAACGTAGTATATACGGACTCGTTTATCATAGTACATTCAAACAAAAACCATTAAAAAAAACAATCCGCTCGGTAATTTTAGTCCTCTGTATGAAAAACCTGAAATATAATCGAATTGGTCAAAATGGTGTCCAAATGTGAGTGTTGAAATAGAAACAGTTCCGGTTTTCAGGACGCTTTTTCGCCCGGAAGAGATGAATATATCTAAACTTTAGAACTTTCAAACTTCGTCGTCTCTCAAAATCCACCTAGATTAACATAAATAATCACTTAAGGCTTCGTGAAGGAAAACGTCATCAGGGAGAGATTCTTTTCACCTTTTAACTCTTACATTTCAAACTTGGAGAAATGATCCAGATCAAAGAAACCAGAACCTTTAAGAACAACTCTGACATCATCTACAACTTGATATTGTGAGTCGCACAGTGAATAAAGTCAATACTCTCTTCTAGCTACGAAATGTACGCTTCCAATCCTCACGTTGTAGGTCAAAGTCATTACATTTGCCGCTTTGTAAGCATGTTCTCAAAAACAAGCCATGTATTTCATAAACAAAATAGTGATCTTTCAGCACATGAATCAGTGATTCTGCCAGGCCTCCTGTGGCCCACCCCAAATTCTTGAGAAAACTCCCAAACTTTAACGTTTTTAGGGTCAAAAGTCGATAGAAACCATGCAAAACTCCACATACGATCTTCCAATTTTGACTTTAGACCCTTCCAAACTGAAAATCCTGGCGGAATCTCTGACGTCAATTTAATAATTGTGTACACTGTGCAGAAAACAAGCCTAGTTCATTGAGTTTCACGTTCACTAGTTTCCGATATTACCAACGATGATTTTAACGTGCCTTAGACGCTAAGTTTAGGCACACCATTTTACTACTTTCCGTAGCAATACCAAACGTAATTTAAAAGAAATGAGCATTATGAATCTTACTTAATTTGTATATTATTTAGGATCCTCTTAACTTGAACTCACCGGTTCCGATTTAATTTAGTGTATTTTGTTCCACTAGATGAGGCTTCAACAAGTGGAACAAGTAATCCTACATAAATATTACGTTACAGAAACACAAACAATGAATGTAATTAAATCTTAAGTAGCTTAAAATAGTTATTGTTCATCCCAGACAATACACCAAATATAATAATCTTATTTCAGACTTTGGAGTGACTAACCATATCTTCCCTCTTTAACAAAAATTACACAAATCACTATATGCATTAATACAACGTTTTGTTTGTGTGTTTTTGTTCCAATCGTTCTTGTTTGAATCTTTACCTTCATAAATGTTTGCGAAAAATCTTGCGTTTCAATAAAGATAAAAGGAAAAAGGTTTCAATAAATGAAAGTTATATTAAAATTTGTACACATAAACTCAATATACGAATAAAAATAACGATTCTACGTGGCATTAAGAAACCATTTATAATTCACATATGTTGTCGTAAGTTTCATTTTAATTAATATAGTGTAGCTGTAACTATCAAAATTATACACGAAGTTACTAAAATCCATGGGATTAAAGGTAATCGTATTAAATAGAAGCGAATGTAACATATTACTAGATAGTTCTGATTAACCCTGGCTATTCTGGTGACATTGCGGCACACGTGGTGACGTGTGAACCAAAGGGGAATGTAACATTGCGTGATAGTTGTCTGTAGATTGACGCAAGGAAATGTTATGTTGCCAGTGTCTTAAAGAATCACATGTTCCTCAGGCGTCAATGTCTGCTTACGGTATAGAACAAATTAGCTTAGTTGCTAAAGCGTTGGCTTAGCAATAAAAAGGACCCGGGAATGATTCAACAGGCCGCAAATCCTGGCTGAAGTTTTCGCCTCAGTCATACCAGCCAAATGCCTTGATGGTGCCTACACATCATTTACGTGTGCATAGATGAATGAAGATCTTCTTAAATCTCATATATCAATTTTGTCTAACACGGTCACGTTTGTTTCTGAATTTGTGCCTCGCGTGTCGAGTCAGAGCATCTGACTAAATAAATTATTTTCTATTAGTTGTCCTTAGAATTTTTATCAAATTACTTAGAGTGTGTTCTTTAAGTGTACCTAAAACTATCGCAGATTAGGATATCACAGTGATGACATTAATTGTTTTCAGGCGTTTCTCATCTCATCGAAAGTGGAACGTTCTGTTTATATTTTTATGCTCTTAATTTTATAGCTTCGTTGGCTTGCCGTGGTAGTGTTTGCCAGAATTTGGTATGCTTATATAAGGACATCTCTTACTGTAAGCATCTTCTAACATTTGCAAGTTTCTAGTGCATGGTCTCTAATGACATTGGGTAACAAAATTAAACATTTTGTTTGGCACACAATGGAAAGTATTTCAGTCAAATAGAACATTACACAATGAAGCCACAGAGACAACTAGTTGCTCCCCATCACGCATCAAGCAGGTCAAGATGTAAAGACACGAGCGTTAAGTGCATATATATTGACACCAGTGAACGTCTCTAAAATCTGAGAATTGTGGATTTTCTACTGTATTTGGTATCTGGAACATCACACTTGAGTACCCAACAGCAATCAGCAACCATTAGTGCATTCCCTGTCACTGTTAGCTTCTTTGCATGGTAGAGATGTCTTGGTGAAAACGCATGTCATGTTTGTCTCTCATGGGAACACTTTGTTCGCCGTTGGGTAATTTTTAAATCCCGAGCAAGGCATTTTAAATCATATTGTGTTAACATAGATGGCTCAAATTCACGCCATACCATAGGTACTGCAAAATTCACATGTTGCAAATGCTCTCCCACTTTACACAAAAACAATATAGCTCAAATAATTGTTTCACTATCGTCGTCAAGTGTAGTTGCGATTTAAATGTCAATTTCCACACACAAAGCAGAATTTGGTCACGTGATTGCCGCACTTTCTTGGCATCTTTCCGCTGCCTGTAACACAGAATACTATCACGGAACTGTGAATCATTAGCAACAACAGAACACTGCGACTGTTGGTGCACTACTGCCGTCTGTAAGGCGCGTCACGTTGCATTCCTAAGCAGTCTACTACTAGGTGGAGCCACCTGAGTCGTCACAGATAAACTATGGGTGATAGACGTACTCCCACCACTTATACTTCATACTTCAGGATGCCAAGTTCTCTTCGACACACATTCTCTTTTCCGTGTGCCAAAAATCTTGTCGAACTGTGTTATTCTTCATGCCCTGTTTTATATGCTTTCAAGCTATGTAATGTGGTTACGAGCTGCATGGTGCCAAGCTGGACCGGCATAGGCAAATGTTGACAGAATAATAATTTTGAATATAGGAGCTCTAATCTGATAGCTTGAGTCAAAGCAGCGAATAATGTACAGTATGGTTTTCTTAAAGCTCTCTGTTTCATGTCCATGACATGAAAGGTATTAATAGACCACGATCTAAAGAAATACACCGATATTTTGTTTTTGACTCAAGCGGTATTAGTCTACTCTACTATTTAATTTCTGGATGATCCTGCTGTCGTCATTTACTAAATATTACTGAAATATGTTTATTTGCAGTCACCACCAATGTGCCCAGCGCACATATGCATTTAATTCTATTTGTATATGTCGATAGCACAGTAATAATTTATGGCTAAATACAAAGATGGCAGTCTAACACGGGTACAGTAGTTTTATAACTTATTATGGAAGTATCAGGTATAACTTCTGACCCATGGGATATTTTGTTCGGCAAATTTAGTAATATATGCTACCTTTGTTGTGTACCGTTCATTGCAACGTTTTAAGTGTTAGATTTCTTCTGATCCTGCAACTCTTGCAGATTAGTTGATTAGGTTGTTATATAAGAACAAGTTATTTTCAGATCATGGCAGCTTCGAAATTTTCGGTAAATCAGCCACTATGATCAGTCTCACTTCACAACGTACCAAACAACCACCACCACCACGAAAACCACCAATGTTATCAGTAGTCATCTGCGGTGTCGATCCAACTTGGACGGAAGAAGAGATCACTGAGGAACTACGTCAGGAGGAATATGAATTCACGAAAGTTATCCGCATAAAATGCAATTCTGGCCCTACATATCTAGTTCGAATTCTCACCACATCACATGAAACTATCAATGACCTTTTAACTTTAGGAGCCTACATCTATCGTAAACGACACAGAGTAGAACCGTCACGCACTGCACCACCTATTCCAATCCGCTGTGAGAAATGCCAAAGCTATAATTCACATCCAACCCATCAGTGTACCAATCAGCCCAAATGCGGTTTCTGTACAGGTCCACATTCAACACGTCAATGTCAGAATATGCAACTACCTCCTAAATGCTCCACTTGTGACCAACCACATCCTACCAATGCAAAGCTAGACCACCACCAGAACCTGAAAACCCTGATCTCATCGTACCACTCAAAGTCTCCGACCAAACTCTCGAACCCGAAATCAACATCAAAAAGCATTATATCTTAAATCAACCTCTCACTATCGAACAAATGCTATCATTCATCACTTTGAAATTACAAAATATTCAATCTGCTCATCGACCTCATATTCTTCAACAAGTTTAAGCAGCTGCAAAGCAAGTTTTTCAAGTTACATTCCATGCAACGTACTCGGGTCCATATGTGCATTTTGTTATCGTACCACCGAAACAATCTATCTGATCATCTCAACCAATTCACCGTTCACTTTATTATGGATTTAGTTATATTATTTGTAAATATCAGTTCACTCATCCAACATAAACCTCTTTCCAAAGCACTCTTATTCGAAGAAAAAGCCAACGCATTCCTCCTCAACGAAACCCATCTAACTTCTCGATCATCTTGCAAAATTTCTGGTTATCGTCTTCATCATCACGAAAGAACCATACCTGCATTAAGAGCCAATGGCGGAGTAGGACTAGGACACAAACCTAATATACCACATCGTCTCCATCACGTACCTAATATACAACTACCTGAACATCTCATAAACACATTCTATTTCAATAATTCCTATATCACGTTAATTACAATCTATGTACCTGGTCATCCCATACCTTTGCCATTCTTTCAATACATCGCTGACAATTTCAGAAGCTATATCATCATGGCCGATATAAACATTCATAGTCGATTCGACCGTCAACGCACCCAATTTACCACATTTATCAATACATCTACCAACGGACTCCTACAGCCACTCTCTAAACTTACCAGACCCATTTCACAAACAACACCCGATATATTCATCCTCTCCCCCAACCGTACCAACATTGAGGTCCTGGATACTGTAGTCAGTGATCACGTTCCTATTAAACTCACCATCCACCGCAATCTCACACCTATACCCCAACGCACAAATATCCGCTTTGACCTCGCCGATTGGAATAACTACAGAAGCTACATCACCAGCCATCTACAGAACGCTAATGAACCAACTACAGAAGATGAACTATACCAAACACTGTATAATGTCATCACCACTCTTCAAACATCATCAGCTCATTATATACCTACTACAAAATCCTCACCTCACTGACCAAAACTCCCTCCTCAATACCTCACCCTCATAAGACGATCAAGACAGCACTTCCGAGACTATATTAGAACCCGTAAGCCAGCGTCACTACATCTACATCGACAACTTCAACGGACTGTACATAATTACCTGAAGGCCTACAAACTTCGGCAGTGGATTAAAAACTGCAACCAACTAAGAGATACTGCCCATCCAACGAAGTTTTGGAAACGCTTCAATACTCTAACTGGAAAGCGTACTGCCACAATGTATCCGCTGCTCCAGAATAACGAACCACTACAGTCAGATCAAGATAAAGCGAACGCTTTCGCCACTCATCTTCAGGAGATATTCACGCCGCCGCATACCGTCATCGCTAGAAATCACCCTGTTCATCGCATCAACCTCAACGCACCAGAACTGCAGCCTACGCTGAACATCAGATCAACGTAGAGAAGCAACTTACGTCACCAATCACGGTCCTGGACATCACCACTACAATAGCTCACAAAAGAAATACCGCTTCTGGATTGGACGGTATCACATACCGGCATATATGAGAAGGATCTCATCAACTACTACAACTGATTGCTGCCATCTTCAACTTCGTACTACGAACAGGATATATATCAACCACCTGGAAAACTTCAAAAACTCTCATGTTCCTTAAACCTCACAAACCTCCCGATTCCGTCACATCCTACAGACCAATACAATTAACCCCCAACATTGGCAAAATCCTTGAACGCATACTGGTCAAACGTCTCCACCTACACCTAAAGGAACGTCACTTGTTCCCAGACCATCAGGCAGGGTTCCGCCCAGGATACAGTATTCAGGACCAACTCCTTCGTCTCACCAACCATATCACGAATCACTACAATACCTGCAACCATCCTGTCTTGTTTTATTTGATTTAGAGAAGGCTTTCGACAAAGTATGGCACCAGGGCTTGCTCAGAAAACTCCTTCACTTTCACCTTCCTGTTGCTTACATTCGATATATTTACAACTTTCTCTCAAATCGTATCGCTTATATAAACATCAACAACGCCAGCTCATATCCTTTATTTCTCCATACAGGTGTTCCTCAAGGATCAGCACTATCACCTCTCCTCTATTTACTCTTCAGTACTGACTTGGCCACATTACCTCCAAATGTTCATATCTTCCAATACGCAGATGATACAGCATTTCTCGCTACAGCCAACACTATCCAGCAAATTAACAAAACTCTACAGACTGCCATCAACTCATTCAGTCACTGGTGTAACGCTTGGCAACTTACCATAAATGCTAATAAAACACAAGCAAGTTTTCTTACCACCGAAACAACGCTCTAAAGTTCAACGCAATCCCACTTGCCTCAATCTCAGACTAAACCAGACTCACATCAAACCGACAAACACTGTTAAGTATCTTGGAATCACTATGACCGTCACCTCAGATGGACTCATCATTTAAAATATCTTACAGTTAAAGCATACAACCGCTTAAATCTTCTCAAACGTCTTACAGGAACAACATGGGGTCTCTCAGCAATAGCCATCCTAAATACTTATAATCATTCCTCAGACCTGTACTTACATACGAACACGTTGCTTGGATATCAGCCCCACTCACGTTTTACAATAAGTTGAAAATTCTCGAAAGATATGCCTTCCGCATTGCTCACAGAATCAAACTTCCCAGCCCCACAGCCGATCTATACGCCCTTATCACCATTCACCACATCCTTTACCATCTCGAAACATTAAGACAAAAGTACATCAAACGCTACGAAAATTTCCATCCACTACTATTAGACACACTGCATCACGATGCTACCTTTAATCCACAACATCCACCGCTTATCACTTGTCCCATTTCACTACTCATAAGCATATATCTTTCCACACACCCCATACTCATCTGGAAATGCCTCAGCTTACCCCCTTCTCAGCCCCGCGGCCACCTGCTTTCATAATTCCATCAATCGCACAGTAATCCATTAAGACTAACAGGGCTCATACTGTCTCCCATCAGTGCCCCGAATTGCCCCGGAGACAGAAGATAACATGCATATGTCTACACTAATGCTTCCTCTGTTGTGATTGTGGCGTGCTAGCACTTCATCCTTCATATATTGTCATCCTCAGCTTCCACTGAAATTAATGATTACGATGTAAAATCGTAATAGTCCTGAGTTTGTTAAAATAAAGAAATAAAGTATAGTTCCTAAAAAAGCTCTCAGCCCATCCACATTTCCGAACTCCTTCCATTCCTCAATGATTCCAAAAAGAGGGCGTAACCCTCTAAGTGGGTAATAGCCTTGGCCTAACCATGAATATTTGTAAAAAAAATCATGGCTTTGGTGTGCGGTAATATTATTTCCATGGGAGTATGCTAAACCTATATGTGCTATGGCTACGTATGTGTACCTTGGAAGGGTTTGCCAAAATTTGTAATGTATAAATGTGAGCATGTCGAGATCTTGAAGGATTTGAGTGTCTCGTGTATATTGATCGTGGGGAGTAATAATAATTTGTCCTGTCTTTGTTTATACGCATTCCAGTTTGACCAATGTGGTTTCAAGTGACGTGTTGCCACGTCGAAGATGCATTATTCATTTTTGCAAGTATGTATCTTAAAAAAATTATGCTTACTGTTTGATGACTTAAGCTTGAACAGCGAAGTATTTTGTACAGAGCTGAAACTTTCCTTAAAGTTCTTTGTTTTGTGTGTCGTGCAAATAGATGTTTTATTTTGATGCTCCAGATTTTGTTGCTTCGGTTTTTTTTCCTTTAGTGTACATACATCTGTAATATGTAGCCAATTCTACAACATTTTTGATCAAATGAGACGGTAGTAACTGAACGTAAAAGTCTGGAAATTCCTGTTGTAGAAGTTTATAGAGCATTCCTGATGACCACACTTTGTCAAAGGCCTTCTGTGAAATGTCTAGATAAACTAGCAGAACAAACAGGTGTAGATTAAATGCTGTGAGAAAAACTAAACACGACGCTATCTTAATATTTGAACATTAATATTCTACATTGAACATTAAAATATTTTTTTTGCAAGTTTACAGTTCAGGACATAAATAAAATTTGCACATTATAAATATAACAACTTCAGTTATTACAATTGAATATGTAGTATAAATAAGTATGTTTTCACAGAAATAAAATAACAGTAATCATTCAAAGCAAGAGAAAGAATTAGGTTTGATTTTCACCCTTCCACCTGCTGACATCTAGTATTCTTATTTTCAATTCACTTTGTTGCTCCTTCTGGCACCTGAGCTTGTAGTAGTTCGCTTTTAAAAGGATGTTATAGACTCATTAGATACAAATTCTTACACATAACAGACAATAAAGAACAACACTTCTGTTATCAAACGCGCTTGATGACAACCCAAGATAGCTCTATTGTCACTGTACAGAATAATTAAATTGATCAGACTTTATTTGTAGCCTCAAAGGGCTGCAAATCGAGAATGTTACCGCACCACATTCTCGATTTTCGTTAAAAGCAGTAATATATTGCTATAGTTTTAAGACCTAAATTCACTATTATCCTGCGTAAATACTTCTAAACAGCCTTGGCAAGTGAAACACGATAACAACAATAATCCGTTACTACTGCTATTGAATCAAAAATAAAGCTGTATTCCCAATGGAACTCTTTTGATACGGAAACGTACGAAGTGTTGTACGTAACACACACAGAAACACACAACTAAAACTGTTTTCTTGCTCTTCTGTAAAGTTATCGAATTCAACATACGGCTTTTTGCATATAAACAAATCATATTTGAACATGGCGGCTGAAGCTCTGTCAGTAAGCTTCCGTAACATGACACATGTCACATATGTCGAACACAAACAATGTTATCATAGTATTCGGATGTGGATAAATTGGAAATTTTGGAAAGTGTTCATGAAATTGTCTTCAAAAAGTTGATTTATTTTAGCGGAAGAGTCTTGATATTTCACTTCTTCCTTTAGATGTGGTCACCCGGTGGTGAACGTGATGATATGGATAAGATTTCACATAAATATCTAATGTCCTATACCTATATAAAGAGCAAAAATGATAAATCAAATTTGGGCGGAGCTCTCATCGTTGCGCAAGGAGGCACATACAGCATATCCCTCAAAACCGGATACAAGGACAGCTTCAATCCATACCTGGTCCTTTCAATAACGTAGTATGGTGGTAACGTATTCCTTCTTCTCACCAGACGAACATCACTGTCCAGAAATACTGAAACACATAAGTAATAAAAGGTATTGCCAATGCTCATGGGTACAATTGACATGCGCGCTTTCCATCGTACTCACTTCTGCGCTGTCGAGAAAATGATAAGCTGATCCCATACAAACTAATTTCATTTATTCGTCTGCGATAACTACTTGTCGATACAGATCATCCGGGGGCAACAACAATGTTTGCTACGCAATTGGATTATTGTTTCTCAATTTATGATGTGAAGTGTATTTTAGCTAACAAACAACATTAAAAACTCATTTATTATGGAACTTTCCAGGTAGCAAAGCGGTCAAATAAGGACTTCAAATCTGAGAGGAGAAGGAGTAGGGTTCTACCTCAGTTAAGAAGCTATTCTAGTTAGACCTGCTGATCACCACTATAGAAAAATCCATCGTTCCTTTTCATCAAGAAGAAAAATTAAAGAAATAAATCTCTCGTCATGTTTTTTTAAATTCTGTATTATAATATAGAAAATACAAAGAAAATATTTCTGCTCAATGATTTTAATTTAAACAAGCACAAATAAATTTTACTAGAAACTTAGGGCAACTGTAAGTTTATATTGACATGACAATATTGCAAGGGAAGATTATGGTATGAATATATACATTGATACGAGCATCAGAAGTTACAGTGAAGACAGTAGTGAATATTGGAAATTTCATATGAGTGTAGTGTAAAGAAAAATTGTGGTGTCACCAGACTAATATTGGTCAGTTTTATCGAGATAATTGAAACCAAGTCTGAGGTCAGCTTATCTTACTTGGTTTCATTTAGGCGCTAAACTGAGTGCATACAATGTAAAATTACCATAACGAAATATTACGTCGCCAAATTGGAAAGTACTAGATCACTGTTACCATTAACAGAATACCTGAAACGTTCATTTAACACTTTGTATGAAATATAGGTTAACTATTACCCTATTGTGTCAAATGTCTGCACATAAAAAACATTTTCAGTAAATCTGCATTGGCAGAGAAACCAAATTTCGGATATACTTTCCTTCCATACTACAGTTTATTCTGTCCAGAATGAAGGAATGGAAAATGTTCTTATTACAGTATTATCTCAGCATTCAACTAATGAAACTGATAAAAAAGACCAAAAAAAATAATTGCGTGTAGGCCGTCGCGTAATTTGAGCTGTGGATTTTTTTGAGTGTGAGGACAACTCTGTTCTTGCAATTGAATTCGCCGCACAACATTTTTCTTTCTAAACTCACTGTATTATTTGTAGTATTCAAAAGTGTCTTCAAATGTTTGACACTCAATAATTGACCTTCCATATGTAGCTGTCTGCTGTGTAGAAGAGTTATTAAGATGTTGCCACATTACTCCCTCCTTTCCCTGCTCTGTTTTCTGATTGAAGCTAAGCGGGGCAGGTCCACGGCAACAACATCAGAGAAAGCATAAGCCTCAAGCTTCTTTCCTCGATGGTGACGTAGGCAGCGAACATAGTGGTTTTCCCTATTACATATAGATCATACTACCATGTTTTGTGCCGAGCCAGTTAAGGAAATGAAATTAGGAGCCAGTGTATCTAATGAATGAGTAAAACGTATTTGTGCTGATATGTGCTACACATCGTATATAGAAGCTACAGACTCGATATTTTAGATTGATTTGTAACTTCCCATCAAGGTCAAATATTCACTTCTTGTTCGTATCTCCTTCTCGTTACAATTCGTTCGCTAGTTTCGACTAACCTTACTTTAAAGAACACGTTCGATTAGAGTCCATACGTAGAGAGTGTTCTGAAATCATACGTAACATTTGAAATTGGTGTTCCTAACATTCCAGAAGCTTACAAAATTCCAAGATTTCGAACTATTAAATTTTCTATTTTAAAATTCGGGTTCACAAGTTTCAAAATTCCACCACTCTCAATCGCAAAACTTTAAATTAATTCAGGGTATTGGCTTAACATTTTAAATGGCATTTTGGGTTGATTATATCCTAAATACTCAAATCACCCACTAAACCAACCTTATAAAAAATGTTCTTTCATTTTACATTTAAAATTAATGAATGTTATCTTATGTAGCAGACTACTACAGAAAATGTGTTTATGTTTGCATAGATTGTTGTGAAATTGATTTAAGAAAATGATTCCTTACATTGGATCAGTAAAAATTATTGTGTTATTTTATCCAAAATCATCTACCACTGATGGAAAAAGTGAATTAAAATATGCTAATGTTCTTCGATTTTTTAAGAACATTCTACGAAATGTTGATTCACTTAAGATGGGAAAATTTGACTTGGGGATTCTGCCAGACCCACCCTTCTAAATTCTCGAGAGCATACCCAACTTAATTTTTAAGGTAAACGATAGATAAAAGAAGTTCAAAACTCCACTTACAAGCTACCAATTTCGACACTAAGTCCTTCTTAACTCATGATCTTCCAGAATCCCTGACTTCGTCCTATGGCAGTGGATGTATACTCTCAATGAAGCCGTCATCTAAGTGGACGACACCAACAAAAATTTCTCAATTTTGCACAAACGTCATCCGAACTTCATCCGACAAAACAGTGAAAAGTTTTCGAAAGGTTTTCTTGTAGCAGCTGGTTTCTCTGTACGTGGCCAAGTCATGATTTTCCGAGTGGAAACAAAATATTAATATTAATGCGCAGTACTTCCAGGAGAATATTATGGACCACCTTTACGATTAAGACATTCCTCGTTTGTATGGTGCGGAGCAATCTTATGTCCAGATCCGCATGAATAAGGTTTCTAGCCATACTGCACCATCTTCTGTCGCCTACTACAAAAGAAAGAGGCTGAGACGGGCACCCATATCGCCCGTTTTCACCAGTCTCTGTCAAATCCAAGGATGATCAAATCCTCTACCGACTTCTAAGCCTCTTGATGAAAGGCATTGCTTCACGACGTTCCACGGCTGTTAAGGGGATCTTTGGAAAACGTGTAAACAAGTCTGGGACAACATTCTGCTTAGGTATCTACGGCGAATCCGAAGCCATCTAGAGTGTTAGTTTCAATGCCGAGCCATACTCCCGGCCCACGCCTGTCTCATTGAACACCCTTGCTGGTGGTGGAAGGGAATTGCACCGTAAGCAAGGTGTGTAAAGTCGTCCCATCTTAACTGACACAACCTTCTGTATAGAGTGACTTATATAAATCTGCCACATTTCATTATCAATGTATCTAAACAAGAATAGCAAAGAGTTATTACATCTTTAATGTAGCATGGATATTAGGGCGGGCCGAAAAAATCGAAAGTCTGATTTTGTGTTGGGCACACGTGTCAATAATTGCCTTTAACAATAGGAAAGAAGATAGGAAAAAATTATTTCGAAACAATTAATATTTCAATCTTCTCCACACCCTCGAAATATTAAAAATGTAATTGTTACATCAAAATACTTACAAGTATACTGTCTCCAGTGGAATACGCAAATCAGCATGAAACTTCCACAGTGCATTGATGATGTGCTCAAATGAACACTCCTCGTTTCGGAATTTACCGGAACTCTTGGGAGTGGGAGTGCTCATAACGTTAATTCTTGCAAAGTCTTCAAAGTAACTACCTAAACGATCTCACTTTTATTGTAAATAGAATCAAAAGACCATTCACATGATGCTTCACTAGGTCTAACGTTACAATTTACGAAACTTTACATCTTGTCACTAGATCGACTGCAGCATGCAATGCTTTATCATAATAGTACGTCCTTCTTAAAATTGTAAGTGAAGTGAGTCGAAATTCTTTTTGGAAATCAAAGGGTTACGAAATAAACGGAGCAGGAAATTTCCGTTGGGTAACCCTGTATAATATTCATATTTACCAGCAGGCAGTACAATTAACTAACACATCAACTTCATTAATAATTCAATTTAACATTCAAAATTATCTCAGCGCAACCTTTCATATGAAATTCAACGGGACATGCTTAGATTCTACGTATATGTATGAAATGTTGCCTACCCTGTAGACGATCACAACGAAATTTCGAAAATTTTGAAGTGCTGTAAGTCGAATTCCAGGAAATCGAGATGTAGTACTACACGAGTGAGCGCATCATCAATCCGCTGTAGAAAATTCATACTGATTTGCGAGTTCCGCCGTTGACAATTGACTGGTAAGTGTTTTGGGATCAAATTATATTTTTTTATATTTAAAGGGAGTGTGGGCAGACCTAAATATCAGCTGTTACGAAACAAATTTTCCCTACGTTTTGTCCTATTGCGAAAGGCAAAAATTGACGCGTGTGTCCAATGTAAAATCAAACTTTCTATTTATCTTTCCGACTCTAATGGATATGTAAGTTTACTAACCTTTAAATTCAGGGCTAACAAAATCACCCCCAACCCCCTCTTCTGAAGACAAAAATGTACAATTCGTTCCATGTTTCTGGCTGTTGGTTGGATCATGCTGCTGTCAATACTGTGGGTTAAGTTGGTAATGTTTTTCTTGAAATCGCCCAATGTCCTAGCACGTATAGTGCACACTTTTTGGTTAACATTCTCGCACAGAATGATGTCAGAGTGTGACAAATCAGATTATCATAGTGACCATAACTTTGGGAAATTATCTACTTCGGCTCGATCTAGTTGTCCTTGATACAGATCTATGGCATCTACTTGGTGAACAAACTTCATGGGAGATAGTTGGTACCCTACTAAATAGAATACGATTGACGCAAACGGAACTCACTATTCTTTGCAGTTCTTTAACTCATCCTACGTGTGCCCTGCCACAGAGGCCTTAATAGTGTGACCTTCGCCGTCGTACCTCGACGTTCTTGTTATAAACTGATGTACTCTTATATATTATAGAGCATTGCATAAGGTAGACTAACCAAGGGCCTAGTATAGTAGTTCAAATGACCTTGTATAATCATATGACCTTAATCAGTACATGAAGAAATATCCATTATGTTAATCACTCTGAACTGCAGAGTCTATGGACCGGTACTCCATTAAGTCACCGTAGAAAGAATCTACGAGAATTTTATTTATTGCGGCTGTCGTATTGTTTTAGGTGTTAGAATGACACGCTCATATAACTATTCCATGGATTTCTATTTAATATTCTGCATATCGGGATAAATTTTGGATGTAAGATCTGTTATATTGGATATGACCTGGCCTAGATGATGAGGTAAACTTATTTTCCCCTCAAAAGTAGGAAACTTTCCATCACAAATTTTGAGAAGAATATCAGAAATTTTTCCTGTCGCCATGTTACCATTTATGTGGACTCTCACGTTTTTGTTAAAGCAAAATTTGTTGATAATAGACCATAAGTATGAAGATTTAATGCACACCTTTACTTCATCAGCACGCGTTCCTCTTGGTCGCAACAACCTTTCTGCCCTTTCCACGACGATTTTCGGAAAATTCTGCCTTCCTTACATCATAAAAAATATGTATTGTATAAATTTGAAGTTTCTAGCTTAATTCGTTTCGCCTGGGTGTTGATATATCAGTCACTTAGGACTCATGTTTTATATATAGATTATATAAGTTCATTCTCATTACTATAAAAGCTGCTCGAAATCCCTCCTCCAACATCGGGCTGTATTGAGTTGTGGATAAACCACTTGACAACTATGCTAAGGGTATCGGGTTAAATCCCACCTTAGGGCAAGAACTTTTTCTCTCTTTTTTAACAATAGAAATAACTTCTTTCATTTCTACTTTCGAAAAATGCCCTTGTTTTGCTCCCTTACCGAACATCAGTAAAAAAAAGGTTAGTTAAAGCCAGGTTAGACATAAATTTCAACTTTTCTAGCTTAAGCCAATTGACCTGGACGTTGATATCGTTATAATTAGTCAGTCAGTTCAATTATATTTTAAAGAAACACCCTGCTTCGTTCCCTTCTAGAACCAATATCAAAAAACAGTTAAACGCGTGTCTAATTATAAGAAAAGCATAAATACCAAATGTCTTGTTTGTAGACTTAAGGGATTCCGAGATATGGACATTGCATATTTAAATAATCGCAACCCCATTTCACCCCTTTCGAAGCTGAATTTCAAAAAAAACCTTCCTTAGTGGTACCTTACGTCATGAAACCTATGTACTGTATAAAGTTTATGTTTGTAGCTAAAACCGTTTGGCCTGGGCGTTGATATGTCAGTCAGGAGTTCCATTTTATGTATATATAGATGTACCGTTTTACGTAATACCATAAGTACATTATATCGAACTACTAATTCCTGTTAAAAGTAGTCATTTATAATTACTATGTAATATAGTCTTCAATAATACACATCAGTCATTACACATAGATTTTCCTTCAAGAAAATGTCACATATATTCACAACATATCTGTCAATCATTAACTAAGGATATGTAGTAGTAACGAACCTTTCATAAAAGTACAAATAATTACAATTAACTTGTAATCAAGCTATCCTTCGTAACAATTCATATCATGTTTGTATCCAACAATAAACTTCCAATTTGTATTTATCACATTCTATAAACAAGAAGCTGGCACAATCAGTGTAGGCAAATCCAACATTTCTGTTCCACTGCATTCACAGCTATTATCATACGTATAACTGTCATACTCTATATTAATCTCGTAGAATGTTATCTCCTTAACGCATTACAATCTTCATAATATGACTGGTTCTTTTGGAATACCCTGAATCTCATCATTATCCTTTATCTAAATACCTGTACTGAGGTACTCTAACCACAAATCTTATTCCATTTTATCCTGAATAATGCTATTAGTACATGATAACAATTTTTCAACTAACGTAATCCAACCTACTGTAATTAGCAACACAATGTACTCATAATTAACTTAGTAAAACATACTGAAAATATCTAATTTCATAATCCTCGAACTAAGGTGCTTAAAGGAAGATTCAATTATAACAAACACCCTATATTGAAAGAGCATCATTGTACTCTTCATGGAACTTACATAGAATGACCAAATATTACGTCTGTATATTTGTAGTCAATCTCATAACGTCAATTAAATTTATAACATTACCATTGAAATTGTTATTTATTTACCTAACATAACAGCAGAAATCTATAACTTAGCCAACTTAAATGAAAATTCTGGTTTGTTTTTCAATTTTTCACATTTCTTTGTGCCAATTTGGTGGTTTCTTTAACCTTGACGATCTTCTGAGATTAGTCCTTAATTCTATTGAGCTGTTTTCTTTTCATTTTTCTTCGTAGTAGCCATTCCATCTGTTTTTACTCTGTTTAATGCCCGATGTATGATCTTCCTTCAAACGGTATCTATGATAACCCCTTCTACTAATACTAAATAAGTATTCATTCCAAATTGTTTCACTATAAATAACACTTTGGGGAAATCTTGGTGAATTCTATGATAACTCTTTACCTGTATCTTGTTTTGATGCTTGACTTCTTAAATCTTTAGATTGGTTCTTACTTTTAAGTAAATTATGCCTCGTTTGAGGTTCAGAAGATAACATAGCGGAAAGGGAGGGGGTCCCGTAGAAATAGACTGTAACTTGTTATGAACACAGTGTTTCTTACAACTAATATTTTACCGGTTTGGTATCGGTTCTATTGCCAGTGTCTATATTGTATTCAACCACCTTTACTCAACGCTACTAGGTGGGTGATACTGTGGTGAATACAATCGAATTTGTCACGTAAAACAATAACTTTGAAAAAATTCACCGAAAAACTAGTGGCCCATTGTCTGCTACAATCACTTTTGGATAACTATATTGCCCAAAAAGTCCCTCCAATTTCGTACAGATTTATTCTGTTCTTGTAGACTTCAGTTCAAATAGTAACTTTACCGAAATCGAATCAGTTAGCAATGTAAAATATTTTCCGTATACGAAGTTGTGAAGTTTTTAAAACAAATATCACAGATAATCCTTCCTTCTCGCCTTGAGCATAACTCCTCTCGGTTGTTGTTAAAGTGTGAGATCCACAGCACATTGTTTATAGTTTTCTTCTAATCTATTATAAAGAACAGCGCAAGTTCCATCTGAACTTGCGTCTGTCTTAATGGTCACTTCTGCATCAAACCGAAATAGATGTAACACTAAAGCATTGTTTAGTATCTCCTTAAACTCTTGGAATTCTTTTGAATGTTGACTGATCCGGTTCCATTTTATATTCTTTGTTAATAATAATAATTCACAGTGATATTCAGTCCACTACTGGATGAGGTCTCTCCCGGAGGGAGGACTTAGCCTAGTGCTCCCACGCTGACCAGACGTTTTGGTAGAGTAGAGTCGAAGCTCTCAACTGTGATCGCCACTCTCTTTTATTAGCAGCAGCTCCCCAATTGCATGACGAAGCTGGTTGGGCACAGTTCCAGAAATCAACAAATTCTTGTTGATTCCTTCCATTGCAAAAATCCCACCCAGGATCCCACGATCAGCAGTCAGCGACGGTAACAACTAGACCAACGGGGCAGCCCTTCCTTAATTATAAGCTATGTAAATTGGGACTTTTCATTAAGAATACGGAGACGTGCCAATGGTAGAAAGGAGTCATTTCTAAAGCTTCAATTGAGTAATGTTTAGTGGTTCTGGTGCCTTTACAATTATTGATTTAATCTTTTCTTTGGAAATTTGAATCCGCCATGGATCATGGCGAAGCCCAAAAGGTGATTCTACTAACAAAGAAGACACTTTTATACTGTGTTGTGAAAATTTTATCATTTTTTTCTACTCTCACTCTACACTCTTTTGTCATTTTCCCGTATGTGAGCAGATCGTCTAAATAACATGCAACACCTTCTTCCTTTCCTACTGACTTGTCCATGAATTCCTGGTAATTTTAGACAGAACTAATGAGCCCAAATGGCAACATCTTTTGAATAAACAACCCCCATGTTGTGCTTATTCCCAATAATGTATAATTTATGTGAATTTTCGTATATTTCTAACTGAAGGTAAGCTTTTCTGAGCTCTAAAAACAGTGAAACATGTTGTCCACTCAGTTTATGTAGTGTATCTACGACCTTGGGTAAAGGATATGTTATTTTATCCTTGACTTTATGTACTGTGTGCTTTAAATCCAAACATAGCCGAATTTCATTATTTTTTTCTTACTACTACTAAAGGTGTTGCCCAATCGCTGGGTTCTTATGGAATTTTAATCCCTTGCTTTTGCAATTTAATATACTCCCACTGTACTTTTAATGTATTTGAAGCGGTATATTTTATATATTTTCGAAATATTAGCAACTGTTCGGTAGTATTTGGAAATGTACCCTATTATGTATCCTATTATCGGTTCTGTAATCTCCTGTGTAAATATCATTTGGTATTTATCTAACATAGCAGCTCATCGATTGTTGTCTGTAATTGTAATAATTGGTTATGTTCTTCTTGTTAACTTAGTCTTACCATTTAGTTCATAATGCACCCAACCACGTTCTGCCTAAAATAGTTGTACTGTACTATAATTATCTGTAATAAATATGACTTCTTATCGTGTGTCCCTTTAATCGTAAAATCTACCAAAACTTTCAATTGGGTACTCGAAGCGCCTCTTAACATATGATTAGATCTGTTTAACTTTTTATGTCTGAAGTAATAATCCAAGCAGAATTTTTTCATTTCCTACTGTTAGTACTGGCTTCGAATCCACTTAAAAATTGATGTTATAGCGTTGAGTTATCGGTGCAATTTGAGTCAATTCAGTATAATTTGTGATATGGTATTTGTTGGCTTTCATTGATAGAATTTGTCATTTGATGTTCCGGTTCAATTTGAATTGCTTCTAACATACCTCGTACATCTTTATTCCTTTGCTCTGTTCATTGTTTCTCTTTAGTTATTAACCTGCCATCGATATTGAAAATCATTAGTATGATTATGTTGAGCCAATGCTTGACAACATTTTGAGACTAAAGACATCTTTGAAGGTCATAAAACTGCGCCAAAATTGTTATAAACTGATGTACTCTTATATATTATAGAACCTGGCATGAGTTAAACTAACCAGTGCCCTAGGATAGTAGTTCAAGTGATCTTGTATAATCATAGAGCTATAAATTAAAGGAATAACTTGGTAGATTATTCCATCAGGCACTTTGTACTGTATATACATAATATGAATAACCCTTACACACCAGATACTTCTCCTACAGTAGCTCCATACATTTTATTAAATACAGGGACATGTACATTTCATTTCAGGAATGGTTACCACAAATTAAATCTTAATATTAATTCCTAAACTAAACAGTCTTTTTGAACCTAGAAACATGAGTTACCAAATTTCATAGACAAACTGTATTTGTTTTGTTTTCTCAAGTCATATCGACTTTCTTGAACATACAGACTCAGATCCCTGAATTACATTCTTAACTTCGCCCCTTGTTTCTGAATACAACCTATACACTCTAAAAGTTTGTCTCTATTAAGTGAGATTCTAAAATGTAACATAAAATCTACAAGATTTACTTAATTTTCACTAACTTACTCAGAACTGACTACTTCAGTTCCCGTCTAGAACCACAAGCTTTCCTTTTACAGATATTTGTTTCAACTGGCTAATTTAGTTCCGGTCTGAAACAACAAACTTCTTTTCTCATAAGTACCTTACTATTTACTACTATTCAGAACCTAACTTCCAGTATTCTGTCATAATTCAGCGCTTGCCCTTTAATGCTTTATAAAAACAATAGCTCGTAACAATCTAAAATATTTCCCAATGTTTGAAAAAGTAAATTCGTCAAAACTTTAACTCAGTACTTTGTAACTCTTTCAGATCCGACGTGGTGCTTCCAATTCTCTTCGGTTTCTTTCTAATGCTCTTTTTCTGTCCGTTTCGGTGTTGTTTGTTTTCTTACTCTTACTTTTCACTTTCTTAGAACCCAATCAATGTTGTTTGACCATCGATCTCTCCCCAAAGTCTATGGAGGACATTAGGACCTTAAATTAGAGGCAATGTTGACAGAGTTTGAGTAGAGGTTTATCGAGAATGTAATGGCAAACGAAATCATGGTTCAAACTTTCAGACTAGCACTAAGCAAATCCTCTTCGAGTCTTCAGGCTTCCAAACAATACAGATCACAATGTTGGCAACAAAACCCGTGTAAATTTGACTTGTGAGATTGAAAAGTGTTATCTTAGCTTTGACGCTCTAATTAATTATGTTAATTTGTAATAAATTTTTATCTTCGACAAACAATAAGAAAACAAAAATAAACTTAATATCAATTTCAATTGGATACTGAAATGGTCACGTAGAATAACAGGTTGGTGGTTGTCTGAATCTATATTACTATCATTAAAAAGAAGTAAGGTGAAAAGATCTATTTACCCTTGTGACGTCAACATTATCCAAACGTTAATTAGAAGAACTAGTTTCTTTCATTGCTCCTGGATCGATTTTGCAACCAGTTACAGGTATTCATTCAGTTTTAGATGTATTCCTTCCAAATTGTAAGAAATGGAATCTGTTACATTAGTACTGAGTAAATTTGAACTTTAAAACAAACTGTTGCTGATAGCATTAGCACCCCAGTAGCACACAAACGTGTTTTAAACGTTGAGTTTTCGTTTATTTCGTTGATTAACCGTTATCGCTTGAAAAAGGCACGTTTAATTTTAAATCGAATTTCAACAAAGACTTGATATTGTTGGTAAGATATTAGTTCGACGTGGATTCAACTGTTATTTTCAACTATGGTATAGTATTCGTTTCATAGGATACTTTCTAATTTAAAGGAATACAATTTCTAATTCAAAGCTAATCGAATGTCATTCACTATTGTTTTGTGCCCTCTTTTGCATGTTGAAAACACGTTGAATTTCAATCTATATTCCAACGAAAATTTGATTTCGTTGATAGGACGTGAATGTGACGTGTTTCTAACGATTATATTGAACTATGCCCTAAATTATCATTCCAAGTTAATTACATAAAACTTATGCTTAAAAGCGAACAGAATTAATTAACTACGTTTCTGATGTTCTCATTTGCATATTGAAAAAAAGATTGAATTTTAAAATATATTTCAACGAACATTTAATTTCGTTAATAGGGTAATAATGTGAAGTGTTTTCAACTTCCCTTTCCAACTATGACAAATTTCGCTTGATATGCGTTTTTCTAAGGTGCATCTACAACGTTAAAATTAGGTTTCGGTACTAAAGTATAATCCACGTATTTTCAACGTATGTGTGCTACTGAAGGTAGTAGCAAAAGTGGTATTTGAGAATCAATGGAAAAGAAACTCTTTCTTGACCAAAATTTGCTTTTAGAATTGAGATTAGTGCCGAATGAAGTGTCAGTTAAATACTTAAAAACACAACGTAATCTATGTTTAAAGCAGCCTAGTTCAAGGTTAATGATTTCAATTAAACGCATTACCGAACAACTTGTGAACGCTAAGGTGTTGTAATCTGTCGAAAATGCATATCACTTTGATTTTTTGTTTCCTGCTTGTGGTGCTTCCTCTCTCTAATGCATGCAATGCTATGGTTTACTACGATTGTGGCTTTTATAGTCTTATTAGAATTCCATCCTAAGTTTCTGCATTGAATTAATAGTTGTTCGTTCTTCAGTAAACTATCTTAAGAGGAAAAGACATTAAGTTTCTACATGCCTTGCGTGGATCGTATAAGCACTGGTAAATTATCTAATATTTTATGTTTTAATGGCCAATGATTGAACGTGAGTGACTGTACTTATGTGAAACTTAAATGCAGTTAGAAACCATTAATAGTCTAAGAAATTCTGATAAAATAGAAAATACTTCCTTACTTTTGTAAAAATCAAGAAAAGGATATCCGGGCATGAAGATATGGGATGTTTAACAGAGACGCAGACTTTTTTTTATGTTCCTATCAAGATATATAAAATGTAGCTAATTCACGTCAAATTTGTTGTTGCTGAAGAATCCAACCGCCATACCTTATTTCAATTTTCGGTATTAAATACTTCTCTTTATATAGCTATAAAATTGAATGTTAGTATGTGTGCGTGATCATCACGCCAAAACGGCTTGACCGATTGGAATGATTTTTCGCACATGATTAGACAGACACTGGACCGAACTGCGATGCTATCATACCTTTTTAATTCTAAAATGTTTATCTTCAGAGATAAACGACCATATAATTTCCATTTAATTCCAATGGCTGTGGTAACTACAATGGAATCACAAATAAATAGATAGCTTATATTTTTTTTTTAAATTTAAATTGTTGTAAATTAAAATATTTAGATTTAATGTTTAAAGCATTGTAGTGGGATTTGGCAGTAGGACTAGTAGTTATTGAACTATTAGTGCTAGCATAAGTAGAAGCTGTAGTAGTTGTTGTATTAGTAGAAGTAACAGCAGCAGCAGCAGTAGTAGTAGTAGTGGTGGTGGTGATGGTGCGAACGTATTTCACTACTCATCCCGCTCCAACGGAAGCGTGTTTAAGCTAGTTTATATTTAGTTTGAATAGTTGGATATTACTATTGTACTCCTACTATCTGTATTAATGTTATTACAAAATATTTTTAAAATATATATGGTAATGAATTACAATTTTTTGTTACTACAGTAGAAACTCGCCATCATGCAATGAAGTTTTCAGACTCTTAAAACACACAGATATGAATACGAAGTGCAGTCAATAAGTTAACAGAAAGTGGTTGCAGTTCAGGCCTATCTCGTAATTGTGGATTCCTCTGCATACCATCCTCCAAAGACTTCCACTCTGCTGTTACACAGTTCTTAGACTCGTACATATATGATATTCGCAGTAAATGCGAGAGTAAGTTTGATGAGTTTCCGGCCTAACAGGGAATTAATACCGATAGGTCACTAGGAATAAAAGGTCATTCCACTTATTTTCCCCAAAGGTCAAGGCACTTTCCAGAACGATTATGCAACAAATTAAGCCCTTGCAAAAAATATTTGTATTTATCCTTAAACCAAGTGCTTACAGAAGGAACCTTTCTTCATCATCCTAGAACTGCCTCACTTTCAAGTCCAATTTCAATTTCGGGAACAGGTGTTAGGTTGAGAGAATAGGGGGATGATCCAGCACTTCGTAGCGTAACTGCTCTCTTTTCTGCATTGTTCGATAAGCTTTGTGACAGGAACATTTTTGTCTGGGTGAACCCTGGTGGCACCACTGTATCGAATGCTTCTTTTCGGATCATAGTGGTGGAATTCAGATCTCAGGTCTCCTCAGTCACCACACGACGCACAAAATTTGCGAAATCTCATTGAAATTGAGACAAAATACTCCTTGCAACACCCACCCAAAGTCGTTTCTCATTTCTCCTGCTGAGTGAATTCCATATTTGCCGACACCAACAATAATTCAATCTGCAATAGAAGAAACACTAATTGCTCGAAATTTCATATCCTTGTATCAATACAATCATAGTATCACGTATTAACAACATATCAATATATTTACACTCCTTCCACGTGGCCGTAAACTTTTCGAAAACCCTTGTATAAGATATTCGCAGTACATATATGACATTCATCGTACGTATAACATTCACACACATTGTTTAGGAAATTATTGACTATACTTGCTTCAAAGTCTTCCGTTGTAAAAGGAAGTACACTTTCTATATGCTTTCCTTCCGAAATTCTCTTTCTTCGCTTCTTCATAAGGTAAGTAATGCATATAAGAAAACTGGTGAGTTTGTCTTACTAAAGGGGAATTTTAAACCTTTGTTTCGCGCTTAAGTTTTTTCAAAAAACACTTATTGTACACATACACAAGATTTCCTCACACACTAAACATTGTACCTCTGAATTGGGAGTCTACAAAATTCCAATTTTATACTCCCTATTTTTGAGAGGCAGTGGCGAACCCAGAGTTGGGTCTAGAGGGGCGGTGCTTTGATTCCCGGTTCCTGGGAGGGAGCAGATTAATAGAAACAAAAACAATGGTAAATATGAATCCCCGTCATCACTGATTCTCAAAAATTGGAAGTACATTATATTTTTCAGAGGCAGTAACGGACCCAGAAATTTATATTTTACCTTCGTTTTAGTTTCTGTCAAACTGTTCCCTCCCAACAACTGGGAGGCAAAGAACCGACCCTTTAAAAGCAACCTTGGATTCGCCACTGCCTCTCAAAAATCGCAAGTACAAAATTGGAATCTTGTACTCCCAATTCAGAGGTACAGTTTTAAGAGTGTGTCGACTTTAACTCTCATTTTTTCATCAAATTTCTTCTCTATATAGCAAGTAAATTGGCGTATTTTTTGTATTGATCTTTATTAAATTGATTGATAGAATAAATTATTCGAACTCTATGCTCGCAACCTACAGCCCTGTACTCTTGTCATAGGCTGTCAAAGCAACTTGTTAATATGCTGTAACTTGTGTCAAATACTGTACAAAGTAATATCAGGCGTGAAACAGTGTACAAGAAGTGAACAAAGCGTGATTCATTTGAGGTGCCCAAATAATGAAGTTTTTAAATGTAAAACAAGTGAAGTTTTTACATTGTATGTACACAGAGAGACAGAAAGTTGATCTTAAGTGCTTTTGCACCATTCGCCGAGAAAGTCTGAATAAAATACTGTTAAGCCACAATTAGGACGAATCACATCAATATTACCTACAAATGGTTGATAATGTCGAGAGAAGATTGTTTTGAAGCCATATTTGAAGGCTATCCGCATAAAGTCAACATTATCCACCAGTAACTGGACAATGCATTATTGAAAGTTCAAACCATGCACTATTGAAGTCAAGGTCGTGTAAACCGACAACTACCTCTACCTTGGTAGGATTATTCCTGCTTCATCGAGTTTTCTATTGACAATTGTGCCAACATGTCTTCCAGTGGGAGTCAAAGATTTTACAGTACTTTTAACAACACTTTGAGTAAAATAGATTAAGAATACTCACCACACTCGACAACTGAACAGATTGTTAACTCTGTGATATAACTTACAGTGTGAATAGGTGTAAGTGTAAGGCGCTAAAATAAGAATCAAAGAATCTCCTACCGCCATCTTAAGCGATTTTACGGGATAAAGTTTGGTCATGAGGAACTTCTCATTGTTCTGGTGTTTTATGATAACTTTTTTTTTTCAATCAGACGATGGTAGAAGATTTACGAACAGAGTAGACGAGTTTAAATCGGTATGAAAAAGAGTGCTGAATGAAGGCGAAGATGTCGAGACAACATCAATTAAATTAATTCTAGAAGAAAATGGAGCAATAGGGACAGAAAATAAAGATTTTGTTCATCTTGTAATTTCAAGAATCAACAAATATGTTTCTACTTCAAATGGAATCGCAAGCTTGTCTGTATACAAAAAAAATAACAAGTTGCTAAAAATTGTCGAGTCGCTAGAGAAATGCTAACGGTCCAAGCCAGAATCATGAAGTGCAGCTCTAATACGTCATATGGATAGCCCTTCTCTTGAAGCTGATGATACGCCATGTGGATAGATCACGAGTGGACTCCAGAGATGCTCTTGTCGTGGCTAGTTCTTGTTAGAGTAAGGCGGTAAAGTTTACACGCTTGCAAATGAATTTGGGAACCTTCCTCAAGCTTGCACAATAAATTAGTTGATGGTTTGCTCTAAAAGAAGTGTATTTCGGAAAATTTTCAAATTAAAACACA